>JAURVB010002919.1:0-120336 GCA_033002965.1 Piper betle | reverse complement strand
TGCTTGCCCATCCAATATTACTTCAGAAAAAAAATACTACACATGATCATTAACAAATCAAAAGCTCAACCCAGGGACAACAAGGTACTCCTCATGCCTCTTATCAACACCTCCCTTATCTCCCACTTCACCATATCCAGCCATGGACTCCAACAAGCCTCTTCTTCGCCCACCACCGGCTAGTTAGGGGTAAGAACAACAAGAAAACAATGTAGCTTGGCAAGATAACCGACCGAATATGATTATCAGGTTTGCTAGAGTAATACCATACACAAACAGTTATTTTGATGTTAAAACTAAGTCTGACCATAAAGACAATTAAAAAGCATATGTAGTATCTAAATAAGATACCATACCAACTATGAATGCGCACATCCACTTGGTCCCCTATACACCAAGAATTATTTCCAATAGCTGCCCTGTGCCTCTTTCTTGTTCCTTCGTATTTCAATGCTCCATCACCCTGAGCATTTCTGATCCTGGGAGGCTCATCACCAATACCTCTAAGTGGTATCCACTCTTTTAACTGATCAGAGCCTGTACCAAAAGGGTGACAAAAAATAAGTAGAAAAATGAAATAGCCTAACAAATTGTCAATGTTAACCAGTTATTACAAAATTTTCTTTTCAACTTTGCAACCATATCTTTTCATGACCTTAATTACAAACAGTACCGTCAAATCTTTATAATCTAATAAGTACCTTCATTTGGCAGTTCATCATAGCAAACAAATGCCTCTTCATCTTTAACAATCAATACTTTAGCTAAATGCCATATGCCTCTAGATTCGTCCACTTTTCGAACAACCTATAAAATCAAAATATCCCCACAAAAAAAAATTATCCCCCGTAGCAAATAATACAAGAAAAATTCTGCTCCTGAAAAAGTAAAACATTCCACAAAACAAATAAAACCCACCTCAACATGAGACCCCTCAACTATATAGGAGCCTTTTGAACCATCAGCAATATTATATTTGCTGCTATCAAAAGCAGTCATGGAAAATGATGATTCAGGTCCCGCAACTGATCCTATTCTACTACCCAATGCTTTTCCTGCATCATACTGCTTTTGACTCTGTTGAATATTTTCCCCGCTTGAATTAATGTTTGTGGCATTTTCCACCTCTATACAAGGAGTTTCTTCTCGAAGATGTTGATTCCCACCACACACAACTAGGGCATCATTGGCATCTAAGTGCTCATCATTCTGGCAAACTTTATTTGGTGCCATTTTATGCTCGTGAGGCATCGAGTGCCGTTTCCAGTAACCATGCATACCAGATTCAAGTAATTCCTTCAACTTCAATGGAACAGGATCCCCCATTGCAATAATAGTTCCTGTTTGACCTACAGCTTCTAAAGCTAGCTCAGCAGCTTTCACAATAGCATCCAAATTTTCAGCACGCTTCGCAGCAGCAGAAGTATCTTCAACCCTTCTTTGAGCAGCCTCACGAGTAGCAGAAATAATAGATTTATTACGTACAGACTTATCTTTAACGTTCATGTTTGAGGAGCCCACATGCCCAATTTGAAAAGAAGCATCATCTTCATGTTTCAATGCCTCATCAATCATCAATTTGGCCTGTACAACAGCTTCTAAAGCAATCTTAGCAGCAGCAGCAGCAGCTTTTGCAACAGATACACCAGCTGCAGCAGCCACTGCGGCAGATGAAAGTTTCTCTTCAGTATCTAAAACTGAACCAGAGTTGTTCTTAACAGATAACTGAGTCCATATGTCTTGACAATGTCTAGCAGCAGATGAAGCATGGCAAGCAGCATCTTCAGCTTGAAATTTTGCCTGTTCAATTCTGCTTTGAGTCTGCTCAGTAAAGATGGCTTTTCGTCCTGCATCAACACCAGCAGGCACAATTTGGAAATGGGATGAACTGACTGGAGAAGATGATGGCTTTTTGCATGGCACAACTTTAGATGATGTGGGGGTTAAAGTTGGTAAAACATTAGAAGTTAATGAAACAAGACCAGGCAATGGATTTATGGGAGAAATCTGAACAGATTCCTCCACTGACTTTTTTCTTCTCTTTCTAGATTTTGTGGATGACAGGGGCGTGGTTCTGTTTCCATCATTTGCAGTCAAAGTAGTGGAAAGAGGCTTCACAGTAGAGTTGGTTGATATTTCTCGAGCAGGAGTTGCTTGGGCCGCCTCTGCAATGGGTAGTGCAGTATATCCCTGTCCTGTATCAAGGAATGTCCTCTGAAGAGGAGTCATCCAGGGTGATCCTGCAGTAGAAGCCTGAGATGGCCACAGCGGAGTATTCCCTCTGTAATGCATCTGCGGAAACTGGAATGGAAATAAAGGGGAAAGTGACTGATGAGTATCAGATGAGAAATTTCTTGCAGCGCTACTGCACTGAGCATCTTGTGGTTGAGATACAGCACTCCGCATAGAAGAAGAGAGATGTATAGCAGGAGATATTGCAGATGGAAACAAACTACTTCTACCACTTTCAAAGGTTGAAGTTTTATCTTGAGCAGAGCGACCACCTGCAAAGAATCAGTTATCTTTAAAAGCAAATCAAACCATCCCCGTAATAATCCAACCAAAATCTCACTTTTTTCTATCAACGTACCTGACTGGGCATACAATGGAGACTCGAGACCGGTAACAGGGGATTTCTGACTGTAGAACCTTTCTACAGCTAGCTTCCACACACTCTCCCACATACTCTTCCTGCCATCTGATCAAACAGAGTAAACATTATAAAATTCATTTCCAAATAAAATACAATGCATGTTCATAAAACCAAATAGTTTAACAGGACAGAAACTACATACCCTGGCTACAATCACCAAAAGCTGAGACCATGCAAGCTTCATCGGGAGCTGTACCTTGACTAAAAATTTACACAACTTTGAATAACTTATTCAATAAAAAAACGAACACAAAGAAAAAGGAACATTTTACTAACATTAATGAACCATAAACAAATATTTGAGCACGCAATTGCACTTGTTGTAGATCTGTGAATGGTTGGTGCAGCAATGCTGGAGAATCTGCAGAATTTAGATCTGGCAAATTAAATGCCAAACAATTAGTGGCACTCGTTGATTTTGCATTATTGCCCTCCGTACATACATACTGCTGTATGGATGACAGGGGATCAAAGTGAGAAGCATTTTCAGCTGAACTAGATGATGGCCTGGAAAGATTTGCAATGCTTTCTGCCTTTCGTTTCCTAGAGGAAGTTTCTTTTAAAACTCTACCCCTAGTATTTGTCCTCTTAAGTGTTCCACCAGAAGATGCTTGCAGCACTTTATCATCCCTCGTATTTTTAGACAAGGCAGTATCAACTTTTGGCTCCTGCACTTCACCATTGTGGTGCGAAATTGACTCTTTCACACACTCTTTCCCCTGAAAGCAGATGGAAACAAAAGAGGCATTTGCACAAGAGTTAGAGAGCAAAAGAAAACATTCAAACCTCAAATTGATACACTATTAAGAAAGTAAATAATTAAGATATCTGAGATAATTCAGGTTGTTGATCACCAGTGGCTGAATTCAAGTCTTGAGTCTTGACTAATATTCTTCTCAGAAAAATCATTAGCTACACTAACCTCAAATGCAAAACTCTTTTCAGCCTCCACAGGATCATCTGATTTTAATTTGAGGTTGTCGAATGGTTTGTCGGTTACAGGAATATCCACATGAGTGCCATCTAAAACAGTAACATTTTGTTCTTGTTGTTTGCTATCACAACATTGGCTGTCCTTATCATTCTGAACCTGTTCTTGTGAACTAATGGCAATTGGCGATCCACATGTCTCCTCATTAAAATTAGAATTACCAGCTTCTGAAGCATGAGGCTCACACACAATTTCTGTTACAACAGGGTCAGATTTTGCCCTTTCACCATCTGCCAAATCCAAAGAAAGACTCAATCCTCAAGAAGTTAACTAAAATTGAATGACTTAGATCACTTATAGGAGGATCCAACAAAACTGGGGAAATGGTCAAATTGAGGATTTGAGATGAAAGGTATGGAATTGGGCACTACAGGGTTTGGCAGCCCTTGCAATCCACTCCTAAAAACAAACCCAATTCTTCATTTGTTCCTTCTTCTAAAGAGAGAATACATATTCATAGACTTATAAGCGGGTTTAGACCATGAACCCTTTGGGGGTTGCATTGACTATATAAGTAACTTCTTGGGAGTTAAATTGACTGATTTAAAGAAGAAGGCCCAATTCAACTAGACCCAATTAACATATTAGACCCAACAATAGGCATACTTCCCTTAACCCACGGGCCACATCCTAATGGCCCCACTTATTTCACCTAACAGAATATGTCACAATGCTGCTTGATAAAAATCAAAGTAAGCCACCAAACCAAAAAATAAATTGCTAAGTTCATAACTCTGCTGGAATAATACATGTAGTGTTGTCTTAACGGCAAGTAATAAAAAATACTGTCAAGAAGCTTCTGGCATCAAAAAATGAACAAATCACAGTTACAGTATTACATATTCAAAAGTTTCAACTATTCCAAACTAAATTTAGCGTAAATTTCTGGATAAATATCTTCATCTAGGGCAGTTCTCTTCAATTCATTCAACCCTTAATACCCCACAAGTTATATACTTTGAACTCAGAAGCATTTCAAATCTTTCTCAGTAGAAATCAGATTCTTAGGTAGCTAACAAAACAGAGATAAAAGACAAAATCCATTCCAAGATATAAACTTTAAAAATACTTGTTCACCTTGTCCCGATTCAGACACAATCTCATTAGCATTTTGAGTGTCAAGGCCAACATCAGAACTGGAATTATGAACTTCAACATCAACTGTTTTTTCACCAATTTCATCAACAATGGATGTCTCTTTACCATCATTTGTTTCTTTTTCTGGTAAGAAACCAATTCGAAATAAAAAATCATTTCAAGAACGTCATAAATGCCAACAAAAAGGCATGTTCCAAGTGAGTCAAAAGCAACATAATATTGTAAGCGAAGAAATGATGCCTGAGTTAACCTTTAAAGTGCAAAGGCAATACGCCTAATGCATCCTTTCCTTCTGAACCAACAGAAGTATTATTTAATTCATTACAATGGTCCTCTGCTCCGGACGGTTGTGGTTCCCCCTTGAAGTTTCCATCAGCAGTTTCAGCTTCCAGAGGAACCAGGGGAAGATTGGCCCCAGGTGGAGTCTGAACCGCTTTATTACATTCACTTATAAAACTTTCAGCTTTGGGAGAAGAGCATAAAACATCAGGGTATTCCACAAGACAAACATCTACCACTTGGCTGTTAGTTGAGCAGGATTTGTCAACAGGATCTGATTTTTTAAATGTCCTTTGTTCAATACTGTCTTCTGGAACTGACAATAGATATCACAATAAGACCCTCAGAAAATATTCATAAAATAGCATTAAGGGATGCTAGAAAAAATTTCAAAAATCATAATTAAACTTATTGTAAATGTTATAACAAAATTCATCATAAATTATGATATTTATTCCGAAATCTGCTATGAATACCATAACAAGTATTTTGTTTACAACCACTTAACTATTTCTACTTCAGCAATATATTCCTTATAAAGCATACTTTACATAATTCTACATATAATTAATATGAATATGGAGGTTGACCAGTGACCAGTAACCAGATCACCAATTCAAATTCTAGATAGAACAAGTAGCCCAGTTACTTGGGCCCACACAAAGTGCGGAGACCCATTCTCATGAAAAGGAAGCCATCGAAGAAAGTGCCCACACGTTTAGTTGTCTAATTCAACGAATATAGGCATCTAAAGAACATATTGTAATCCAATGGATTCTAAAAAGGGGGTGGTTTATGAACCATTGAGGGTTTGCTGTATACCCCCTATTTGGAAAGCTGACCTATGCTTTAGACGGTTGTTAGGACCCAGTAAAACAGTTTCCAATACAACCAGTAAAGCCTTTTTTTCTATTAGTATTTATCTTGTAGAGAGATACATTCATAAATCAAAACATTGTATTCATCACAGGCAATATATGTTTTACCTCCAACATCAACCTGAGGCAGTAAAATCTGCGTTCCTTTTGACTCTACATCAGACTTCACCTCAGTAGTTAAGGCCATCTCATCTGTCTCCTTACATGATAAAGTATTTCCACTGTTGGTTTCAACAAAAGGAGACGTTTTCTTTCTGTCTACTTGATCAATTATAGAATGCTCCTGCTGAACAACATTTTTGGGCACCTTTATAACATTAGTAAGATCTGTATCACTCTCAGCTAATTTATCTGATGCATGACGATGGGAAAGATTACTTGAGATAGTTTCTCCAGCACCCAATTCTGAACCATTATAGTTTTTTATAACCTTTTTCATCTCGCTGGGCACCTGAATTAAGTCAGCTGGAGAGAAGACTTTCACTACGGAGCTTGTTTTGTTATTTCTAGTTGTGCTGTCATCTTCAGCTTGTACTTCAACTATCACGGATGAAATAATCCCACTTTCACCTCTTTGCTCGGCATCTAGCAATTCATGCTTCTCAGATATATGAACTTCTACTGGCCCATGACATGTATCTGTTTTGACACTTCTTTCTTCTCTTTCAAATGATAACGACTCTTCACTATTTTCTGCAAATTTGTTGTCCTCCATAGAATTTGCATATGGCTTACCAATATGTTTTTCCTTGCCAATAATTTTCTCATTTCTGCTGGAAACAACTTCATCTACAGCACTGTTACCTTCTAAGAAATGCATTTTCACTTCAGATGCATCAACATTAGCAGAATCAATATTAGCAACCATATCCATATTTGAGTGGTGAGTACAATCTGCACCATCTTCCATCGCATCAGTCAAAGAATTAGCACTGCTTAAATTTTGAATGGATGCACAATTTGTTCCCACAGAAGGTCCCACTGAAACTTTATATTCAGAGCAGTCACCCTTCCCTTCACTAATAGGTCCAGAAGGTTGACTTTCTACGCCATCAATAGAACTAGTAAACTGTGCCACAGACTTATCTGGAGGAAGGGCAGGACCTGTATCAATCAAAGAAAGTCCTTCACTTTCATTACTATTATTATCCATTTGATCCTTCAAGCGTTTGAACTCATCACCACCAATTGATTCCTCAAGCGCAACTTCGTTAACAGTTACTTCATCTTGTCCTACAGATTTGAGTAACATTTCAACAGATTCAGAAGATGTAGCTTCTGACCAAACATTGTTATGTCTGGAAATGCAACAAGACTCTGGAGCACTTGAATCAAAATCTATTCTAGTACTTGATCGTGGAAAATCCTCAATCCAGTGACTGTGTTGTTGATTCTGGATCCCAAGTAAATCCTCTGTGTCATCTAAACCATTAAAACCAAGATGCACCTGGAGGTTTTCATCAAAATCGTATTTTGGAAGTGTAAAAGATTGCAAGGTTGAAGGAAACTTGTTCTCTTCTCCTCCTAACTGAAAGCTTTGGCCTTGGAAGTCATTGTCATCAAAATCCATGAGTGTACCCCTAAATGAATACGAGAAAAGAAAAACACTATTTTTAAAGCATGATCTCAGCTCCATTTTAAATTAATTGTGTGTCAAACATCAAATATATATTTTAAGGTCAGAATCAGCTGTATGTAATATAAAGTGAATACCAAGAAAAATGTACTGTTTCATTACCTTCAACAAGAGAATGAATCACAATACAAGTTATTTCACCTATACAACCACTTCAGACAAAATAGAGTACAAGAATAGCAGCAAAACTTAGAGAAGATTAGCTGGCTTAGACGCCTAGTCAAAACTAGCCTATAGTTAAAAATTAGTTCAGTTGACCAAATCGCTGAACACAAACAAGAAAGTCAAAATACATGCTTGAAAACAAATGAAACGCAGTGAAGTTTAAAAAAGTAGACCTGAAAAATTGATAGGTCCAAATTGTAAACAACGTAACTAATGAGGGACGTCTGGAAAATCTACAATGAATGACAATATATCCAAGATCACCAATATTAAACACGCCAAAGAATTTACAAGGCATTAACAATACCCATTGTGAATTTACCTCAAGCAAAAGAGTCGCACTATCAATATCTTGTACCGAAATTAATGTTGTGCATAAACTACGACTAAGGCTATACCTAAAACAGAAATTCACCACTCCTCAACTTGGGTTTCTGCTCAATTTGGGTTTCCTTCCATTTTTACTCAAAATTCAACCAGCTCACAATTCCACTACCCTAATTCCTATGTCAAATACAACTATAAAAGTCACAAGAACAACACCTAAAATCATCACTTACTGCCCAACATTCACCCCCTTTACTAATAGACCAAGCATCTCCAAAACAGCAACAAACAAATAGCCAGCCACAAATCTCACACCAACCAAACCACCGCCATGAGAACCACAACCACCCCAGCAAACTAGTCTCAGCAAAACGCACTCAAACACTCCCTCAAAACCCAACCACGGACTCAATCCAAACGAAGAACCGGCCTCGGCGCAACAGTACCACAACCGCAAACAAACAGTTCCACCAACACCCAACGAAGAACCCATCTTTATCGCAGAGCAAGCACCGCACTAGCACAAACAACCCAACAACAGGCACACAAAGCCCTAAAAAAAAAAAAGCGAGGTTTCGAGAACAAGCAGGGGAAGACCAAATTGCGCACCACCCTCCATCCGGAGACGAAATTGCAGCCGGAGGCGGAGGAGACCCCAGATCCCAAGGTCGGCCGGCAGGTCATGACATTCCTACGGCAAACACCGCCGGCACCGCCGCCGGCGAGCGAATATTCCGGCGAGGGGGGGAGTGAGTGGGAGGGAGACGAAGCGAACCCTTGCGTTTGGTATCCCCCTTTTATTATTATTTTCCTTTTTTTTAAAAAAATCGTGTTTTCTTGATAACGTTTTGTTTGTTTCTTATGCCCCTGGGTTTGGGGTGATTTGGAAGGAGGTCCCTGCATTTGGGGAAATAAAACTCCTTCCACGTGTTAAAAGAATAAGAAAACAACTTTATTAAATATAACCGATTAATTCGACAAAACTGAAGTTTCTTTATTAATGAAGTATAAAACAAAACCGCTTGAAGTTAAGACACATTGGCCGTTGAGGATTATTTGATTCTTATAAAATATGGGATGGGCACGTTTACAATAAGAACGGATTGAAAAATAAAAATATTGTTAAAAAAATAACTAATAAAAACAAAAAATATTAAAAACAAATCCGTATAATATTGAATAATTTGTTTTGAACTAATAATGATAAAAAAATTAGTTATTTTGCAAATGACGCTAGCTTGCATCTATAAAAGAGAAGTATCTCTTTTATAAAAATAAATTTATTAAATATAACTGATTAATTCTATAAAAGACAAGTATCTTTATTAGCGAGGTGTAAAACAAAACCATTTTGAAATTAAGACGCATTGGCAACTTCGGATCATTTGGATTGGGCACACTTATGATATGAACGGCTTGAAAAACAAAAGAAGATTAATTTTAAAAAATAACCAATAAAAGCAAAAAATATTAAAAACAAATCTGTAAAATATTGAATGACTCGTTTTGAACTAGGAATGATAAAAAAATTAGTCATTTTGTGAATGGCGCTTGCTTATAATATTAACAGGAATAAAATAATTAACTGGAGATAAAACTCACGTATGCTGGATAATGATTCAAAATTAATATTAATTGATTTTGAACATTTTATGTACATTTTTTAATTTCAATTATGGTAAGTAATTTCTTTATATTTCAATGTGCCAACTCACACAATCTATAAGAAAAGGTGGACACTTAGTCAAGTAATCTAAATATGTCAAAAAATTTCAAATGGTCAAATGTTAATTTACAACTAAGGAGATTTTTTATTTAAAACTACTCATGTGAAGGTTTTTATTATTGTTATTATTTGACATTTAAAGTGAATTACGCCCAACATTTTTTAGTACCCAAATATTATACAATTATTAAAATTATTTTATTTTTAAAATAATTCTTATACGAAAACTTTTACCATGGTCGTACACATAATATGCATCTGCACCCATTGTAATTTATTTTGATGATACGACAAACATGATAAGTTTTACATTTGAAGCATTCTTTTTTTAAAATATATATATTTATTTTCCATTACTTTTCATGTTTAATTATATAGATAATTTTTTTATAATAAATGCTCATGTTATAATAAGGTCTAACTTAACCAAGTGTATTTCAAATTATGTGGTGGCATAAAGGAACTTTTCACATTTGAAACATTTTTTTCTTTTTTAGCGTTGATTACGTGAACCGTTCGTTGTGTTTGGGATCAATTTTATTTTATTTAAAAAAAAAGTGTTTTGTGGAGATTATACCCAACAGCAAATAAGTTGCAGTTGTATTTCAAAAATGATTTCTGCAGAAGAACATTGCCTTTGACAATTTTGTGGAGATTATCTCAGGGCATAGTCTTTTTAGAGCACAGAGTCCCAATCTACAAATGTTAGATGCAATGCGACTTTCTGGGTCTAATGCAAGAATTGCCACAGCAATATTGAGGATATTAAAATATACCCAACAGAGTTATTATGTATTCAAAATAGGAAGGTATACTAACAAATGAAATGATACGCCTAATATGTTAGACTGCGACAATAAGATGTGTTTATAGATATAGAACTGAACAGTTTGGTAGCCAGTTGCTTCAAAACTTTTAGCTCCATGAGCAGGGAATTTTGAATCAGACAACAAGAATTCCGAGATTTTTGCTGGTTACAACTTTCTTTCTCGTTGTTTCTGGTGCAAGCTTGGGATCAGACGATTACAAGCATTGTACTCCAGTTGAAGCATGCCAGACATGGCCAAGACTAGTTAATTCTGCTTTTCTATTTTTCATGGTAGCACCAATTAAATTCTGGGAATTCGAAGATGTCAATGACTTCTTACACAAATTAGATGATGAGATCCAAATGTTTGAATACTTTACCCAATTATAATACACAAATGGCCATCTCTTGTTCTACTTCTCCCTACTGATCAATCGGATCAGAACTGCATATAAACCAACTATGCTAACATAGTTGGTTCCTATTACACATTGAAGAGAGGCCCATCTAGATGATGTCTCATGGGCTTTCTGAGCGAGCCAGAGTGCATGTCCAAGTTTATTGGACAGGTAGCCATGCAAGGTTAATCGAGAACTTTTTGCAAATGATTAGCCCATAAAAATATTCACAGAGAATATTTAGTAGAATTGTGCTATATACACTTCCTAAACCAACTTTTCTAATCACGTTGATGATTTTTTAAATACAGGGATTGTGCTATTTAAGACTCTTATAGAGATAACGTGACCTCTCAAAATAAAGTTTGGAAGTACAAATAGTATTTTACTAATTAGTATTAGTTGCGGCTAATATTTTTATGTGCGGTGAGTTTGATATTAATCATTGGATTACAAGGACGGTTAGATAATGAGGGCATTTCCATCCATATGAAAAAAATAGGGGGCCAAATTTAAAAAAATATGATTTAAATGGCTGGTTAGATTTGAAAATAGCAATGGCAGTAAATATTAAGTGTAAAATCGGCTGCTCGTTCGAGGGTTTTTAGGTCAATTCGGTTTTGACTCGAATTGGGCTAATTGGATTAGCCATTCTCACTGTGGTTTGAATATGGTATGATATATGTTCTCCCGACCTTAGCTTCCTACAACGTTATGCTCGCCTGACCTTAGCTTCTTACAGTGTTTGGTATGCCCGTTTGGATACTACATGTATATTTGGTTTGGCAAAGTTGGGTGTAGATAAATGTTAAGACTATGTCCTGTGCATTTTTTTAAGAGACATTCTAGCCTCGTGGGACCCCCAACATAGTTCCAAAGGATGTCCTGACCACTTTAAAGTGAAAATCCTAAGTTATTTTTAGGTTTGACACTCATGTCTCATTAGTTATAACATCTTACCTATGACATCACCGAACCAACTACTTTATATATATATATATAAAACCTCATATCTTTTTTACATTTTCACCTTTTTCACTCCTTCCTCTTCACCTCCAACGACCCTCCTTCCCTCCCTTTGTTTCCATCTTCTTCATTAGAGCTCCAAGCACCATTCTAAACCTTACTAGCCTTTTAGGGTGGTAGGTCTTGGGGTTGGATGCCTTAAAAGACTTACCCTAACCACATTTGAGGTAAATGTCTCACCTTTACCTCTTTTACTTGTTGTTTGTGTGCTTTTATGCTGAGATATGTGGTTGTAAGTATTTTTACCGTATTTTTATTATGTAGATCTGGTAGGTAGGAATGCATAGAGCTTAAAATCACCATTTTTAGATATTCATATAAGTAGTTATGTATTTTTTAATATGATGTGGCTATGATCTTGTACTGTTTTAGTGTAAAATTTATATCTCACATTCTACTCATCATTTTTGCATGATTCTAGAGTGTCTTTGTCCAACGTGAATAGATCTACAACTTAAATGTTGATTATTTTGTTACACCTGGTTTTTATGAGCTTGTAGGAGAGTGACACTTGTGGAAAGGTGGCGGCTTTCCCTGTCCATGTGACCTGGCTACCCCCTTCCCAATTTTTGCACCCCTTTGTAGGTCTCTGATCATGCTCATCTTTTTCATGCTTGTTTCTCTATGTATTTTTTTATCCTTTTATTTTACCAGACTAAAAATACTCAATTAAAGGCATGAAAAAAGTCACTAACCATCCCTTGTGCTTTTTGTGATCTGTGTATGCTTGATGTATGATTTGTGTTGGTGTTCCTTATTGAGCATTTAAAAGATTTTTATAAAATTTTAAAAAAATATTTAATGACCTAATAATTGTATAATGTATCCAAGTAAAATTTTGGATTAACTAAAAATCATTTAGGTGGTTTCCTTGCATGGATTTTGGGAGTGTAAAGGAATGCAAGGTCTAACCCTGATTCCCTGGCTCTGGTTGTAAAATCCGTGGAGCCTATTTTTTAGGTAAAAATTGATTAAATTTCACCAGAACCTTAGGTGGAATCCAAGTAGATCTTCAACCAAATTTCATAGCTTTTGGATGGGTATAAAATTTGGTACAAATTTCCTAAACCCTTTATACCCAGTTAGCTCCAAAAATTCCCCGTCAATGCCTTCCCTTCCCAAGCCCACTTAGGCCCAATATCATGGGATTTGTACCTGAGATTTTACTGAGATCAAGAACAAGGTATTTTCTATACATGACCTTTTACCCAGGTCCATTTGGAGCTCTTAAGCCCATGAACAAGCCTTACCAAATTTAGTGCGTAACCCAGGAACATTGTTTCAAGCACCTTAACCCAACTTTGGTGGGCTTTGTCTACCATGTTGGCCCTTGGGCCAAAACTTGATAATTTTTCTGCTTCACCCTTAGAGACTTAGGGCCCATTGCTAAAAATTTTAGCCCATTTGGACACCGTTTGGTCATTCAAAAATTCGTTTGAATAAGTCCATTCGATTAAACCCTAAGTTAGGCTTTTTCCACTAAGTGTACATGAAACTATAAACCTTAATTAAGGTTACATAATGATGTTTAACACTTTATTAAGTCAATATATGTAACACCCCGTTTCGGCTCACCCGTGAACTGACACGGAAATGTCACCGAGCGACCGAACCGTTCGCTTATCTACTAGGTTCGGTTAAGCCGACCCGGATCTGCCCTCGGTGTCTCAAGATGGAGATGCAAACATGAAATGCATGGATGAGGTATGTGGGATCTAACGTAATCCTACATGCATGCTATGATGTCCAAGCAAAACAAAACCATGCAACGGCAAGAAAATTTTAATTAAAAATTATCCACAACAAGGGCATATAAATATTTTATCAAAAATACGATGAAACATGATAATCTACCGTAGCATTCATCATTATCTCTTTTGTTTCAATTGAACCGAGTATGAACTCCAAACTCACTACTCATTCACATTTATCCATTCATTTCATATCAAGCAATTTATCTCAAGAAACACATCAAAATTATCATTCACGTAGCAATAACACACTGTCATTATAGATTACACGCGGCAGGTACATGTGTGCGCAGTTCCGTGCTGCTCCTCTGCAGTCTTGACAGCTTTCATCCCTCGCATTTCTCACCTATATATATATATAGAAAAACCGTCAATAACGAGTGTTACCGGCCCGAAAAATAACTAATATCAATTCGGCACAAGAGAGCAAACTCTCCTGTTAAATGAAAACCATATACTTCCCTCAAGAACTCTCATCAGGGCACATACGGGAGTTGTCGCCCTCGGGTCGACGGCGTCCCCCTATCTTTCACATTCTCATGCCTCAGCCATTTCTCTATTGCTTCTCGCATCAAATCTCATTCCTTTCCGCCCTCTGCACCTTCTGTGTTACTCCTGCCTTGAGCACGAAGCGCCGAGTACTCTCAGGCAGTCGCCTTCAATACCCTTTGAAATCACAAGTCTAGACATGCGCTGCAATGCAGATACCCGTGAACCTCCACACTTCTCCGGGTTTGAGGAACTCAAAGGTGGAGTTGTCAGGATCCCTCGGGAATGAAACGGCCCGCACACCATTCCAGAGCCCACTATCGACACACACGTGCCCGCTCGCGTAGCACGGTAGTCGGATTTCCCTCATTCAATCTCTCACCGAAAACGCGAAAACTATACATATATAAAGGTCTAGGTTGGGATTTATACAATAGGCCCGAAGGCATCGTGAGCTGGATCTGAAGTTCGAAAACAAACTCGAGGGATCTCATCCTCGAGGGTTATTAATCCGAAAATCATTGGCTAAATGGCCCGAGTTAAGTGGGATTCGATAAAACGCCACTTAACTCGTCCTACACATAATAAATCAAATACATAAGAGAGTAGCGTAAATCAGAGAACGAGTCCTAAACGGACTTGGTAGAAGCTCTAAACGGGTCCACTGGCGCCTAGGCGGCGAGCTCCTACACCGTACCTACACAATCAAGCTAAAAACTAATGTCTGCATGATGAATCACACATCCTATAGCATGCACACACAATCAACACAATCACGCATCAATCAATACACATCAACCTATATCAATTCTAGCAAGTCTACTTAGGCTAGTTTGCATTAGATCATGATCACCACTTAGTTACCCTAATTAATTTCTTAACCTCCATTTTTAACACCATTCAATCAAACAAATTTCATATTTTATCCTTAATCAAATCTACATTTATATATATTATTATAACCTACCATTCACCAATCCTAGCATGCAATTCTAATAATCAATACTTTCAAATAATTAAATTAAAATAAATTATACCTCGCGTCGTCGAAAATCAGCGACGGCTAGGGTTTCCGTTTCGTGGCTCGAAACTCGGATTCGGCACCTAGTGGCGTCCGGGGAGTCCGATCAGATTAGACCGAGTGCGTTCGGTGGATGATCCGGCGAGTCTCCCACGAATCTAATTTTCCGGCAGTTTCGGCGAGTGTCGATGGTTTTCTGGCGGATTCCGGCGATTTTTCGGCAATGATTCGGGACCGGGCAATCAGGGGGTCTATCGGCACCAGCTCGACGAGCTTGGTCCAATGGTAGTGTCAAACAGGGTAGCCGAGGCGGTGATGACCGTCGATGGCGGCGTTGAAAAAGGGAGGCGGCGGCGGTGTGCTCCGATCGGGGCTGCGGCCGGCCTCGACGGCACTCGGGATGGTGGGGGAAATGTCGGTGACGGCGAGGGGGTGGTCGTCAGGGTCACAGCGGCGGCGGAGTGGCCTGGATAGTGGCGAAATTCGGCCTCAAGTGGCGATGGCCGAGGCGGCCTCGTGGAGTCACGGCGGCGCGCTGGCAGGCGATCGGCGGCCGGGGTTGGTCGTGGCGGCACGACGACGTCACGGCAAGGCGGGGGCGGCGTCGATCGGTGGCGGCACGGCGTCGGCATCGGCGGCAGCACACAACAGTGGCGGCGAGGGTTTGGGGTGAGGAAGATCGGGAGGGAGAAAAATACCCTCAATGGCAGTTTCGTAAATAAGTATTGACTTGATTCCTACTTGAGTTAAAATAATAACTAGTTCGTAATAAATTCTAACAAAAATCTAAAAAAATATGGGAAAAATTCTATTAAATAAAACAAATACAACAACATCCAAATGACATGCTCTATAACTAATAACCCACCTGAATATAATCCAACGCGTCCTAACGCGTTATTCGGCCTAAAACTATTTCTACGATCAAACATATAAAAAAAAATACTGCATACTCTCATACATTCTGATAACTCATATCTCACCATCTTCTCGACGTTATCATCATATATTCAGGGTACACCTGACTCTCATCGCTCATAACTCACGGCTGGTCTCGACTCAGCACGCGGTTCATGAAACTGACTTGACTCGAACCAACGGGTCGAATCTACTGGTTCGGTAACGTAAAACCCTGACTCGAGTCACGGGTTTTACAATATATTTGCTTGTGTGGAGGCTTTGAATCATTTTGCGTGCCAATGCGATCTGATCGTGATTCAAATTTTAACTTTTGTCAGGATTCGTAGGGTGAACTCACTGGTTTAAGATGAGGAGTTCACTCATCAAAACTTGTAGGACTCTTTTACTTCATCTCTTTTTGGCTCTAGGAATGAAGTTTTCATCATGTTTTAAATGTAGGTGGCGTTTTATGGGATCCCTCCAATGTCAGGCCATTTAGTTAAGCTTTTTGTAGTTTTATAGTATATAAGGGTTTCATTTTACGAATATAGAGAATATTGTCCAGGAGGTATGAATTGTACTAGTACTCTCTTAAACCTTAAGGTAGTGTAATGTATGAAGGTGCTATGTAATGCAACACTTTTTTAAATTTATGGTACTAACTTAACCAATTATTTCTTTATCATCTAAGTACCATGGCGGGCGTTATGGGAGGATGTGAGATTATAAGCTATGTATGCAAGTATGAATTATTGAGGTAGCATACCTGCTTGTGTTTTATGTTTTGCTTATAGCCTTGTGTGGATCTTTCTAAGATTTGTAAGTTTTTCGTGGGTAATAGAGTACCATTTGCCAACTTGTTATATTGGTAGTTATTTTTGGACCACTAATTATTTATTTAATTACAAACAAGTTTTCATATATGTATGTAGGTGAGGCCGCTTGGCGTTAGCCAGCTTAGGCTCAGGGATTTGTAGCTCATGGCGGTAGTGGTGGCGAGGGCCATGCGTTGTATTTTTGTGATATGCATTTTATATTATTGAACTATATTATTATTGGGCATGTGCCATGGGCTCATATATCATAAATGACTACAATTGAGTGTTTGATATAGTTGGTTGTATATATATGCTTTATTATGATGATGATGATGATGATGATGATTATTATTATTATTATTATTATTATTATTATTATAACTATTGTGTAAGGTATTTAACTTTGAGGCAAAGACTAACAATCATCTGTAAGGTGTGTGTGAGATCTCTCAACTTTGTCTCACATCTACTACCCATTGGGGTAAGATTATATTTATTAGTGAGAATGAATTATATATCTTCAACTTAGTAACCACTTTTGAAGAAATGACTTAGCTTATTAAGTTACATTTTGGATTAGGTTGTTACTAATGATATTAGAGCCTCCTGGTTCCGTATTAAATGGTGGGTTGGACTAGGGACATTAGCTAGGTTGCCGCTCACGAGCCAAAGAAGGTAGTGGGTTGGAGTTAGCAACAGGCTAAGTGTAGGAATTTCGGGGATGAAATTTTTTGAGGTGGGTGGATTGTGAGATTCCTCAACTTAGTCCCACATCTAATACCTACTGGCGTAAGATCCCGAGAATGAATTATAAATCTTTAACTTGGTTAACCACTTTTGAAGAAATGAATTAGGTCATTATGTTGAACTACAATGTGAAGAGTTCATATAAAGACCGAGTATTCAAGTGATGATGCCCTAGCATGCAATGATGCCCGTGCATTTTTAATTTTGCTTGCGGGGTATGTAAAATAGATAACCACAACCTATGTTTACTTTACTGCACAATATGAGTAATTAAGATACCTAACTCAGTCACTAAAACTATGGATAAGAACCGGATCATGCATCTACATTTTTTAAAAACTCAACTTCTTGACTATATTGGAGGTGTTACTTTTATATATTTTTGAGCGATCATTGCATTTTAAAGTGGTGCTCTTAGTTGCAGGGAGGTGTTGCCTCTTCTGTGGCTCGGAGTGTTCATTCAGGAACTTTAAATTTTAGATCCTTCTTATGTAGTATGATCAGCATGCATTGTATAAAATCTTATAAGTTGTCTGCCTTAGGCCTCCTTAAGGGTTGAAGTACGTTTATGTAAAATTTATACATAGTAGTCTAATGAATCACATTTCGAATTATAACATCAAGATTCAATCTGCTCATAAAGTATTACACTAAGCTTCCTCATTTTTATAATGCAAGAATATTTGGTTTTCAGCTAGGTTGTTTATAGCATTATAATCTTTTTATTTAGTTTGATGTTTGACTCGATGAAAAAGATCCATTCGAAATTTAACTTGAATTCAAAATACAACACATTTAGCTGATTCGATTAATTGTATTAAAATTAGATTTTACGTATTTATGTGAGATTAACTCTATGAAATATAATTAAAATAGTTTGAGCAATTGTAAGTGTAAAACCCACGATTCGAATCAGGGTTTTTAGATTCAGAACCGGTCGGTTCGACCGTTATTTTCGGGTCGAGTCAGTTTCAGAACGCGTGTATTGAGCCGACGTCAGTCGCTTGTATGAGCTATGAGGGTCATGCGTACCCAAGTATATGATGATAACGTCATGAACACAGCAGAACACAATGAGTTATCAGATATATGAGAGTATGCCAGTTACTTTTTTTATTTTTATATATAGTGAATCGTAGATTTAGTTTTAGGCCGTTTACCGCGTTAGAACACATTATTGGTAGTTTGGGTGGGTTGATAGTCCTAGAGCATATCATTATGATGTTTCGATGATTGTTTTATTTTCTGAGATTTTTCCCGATTTTTTTAAGGATTTAATACGACTTAGTTATTATTCTTGACTCGAGCCAGAGACGAGTCAAGTCTTATTTACGAGTTTGCCACCAAACACCCCCGACCTTTTCTTCTTCCTCGCCCAAACCCTTGCCCCGACGCTGCCCCCATGCAGCGTCACCGCCGCTGCCGTGGACACCGGCCTGCCACCGATCATCGCCGGCTAGCCCCGCCACGGCGTCGCCGTGCCGCCCCGACTAGGCCCGGCCACCATCTGGCCGCCGCGATGCGAGGAAGCCGCGCCTAGCGCCGCGGTTGCGTTTCGGTCGCGTTGCCGATTCCGCCGCCGAGCGACCGTCGCCGCCACGATCGGGTGGTAGCCTTGACATCCTCGACCACCCAGCGACCCCTCTTGACCGGAGCGGAGGCCGTCACTGCCCAGGCCGGCCGGATCGAGTCACCCATTACCGCCGGCTCTATTTTGCCATTTTCGGCGAGCCGCCGCTTCCATCGACCACGTCGACGTCGTAGATGAGTCGGGCTTGCTGAGCCGGTTCCAAGGGTACCCAATACCCTTACTTTTTGGCTAGTAGACGCTGCCGGCGGTTGTTGCCGAAAAACTGCCGAAACTTGCCGGAAAACCACTAAAACCCGCCGAAAAACCAGATTTGCAGGAATTTGGTAGATCTTCCGCGGAGTTCATCCAGTTGAACCTGATCGACTTCGGACGCCGCCGAGCGTCGAATTCGAGCTTCGAGACGCGCGACAAAACCCTAACCGTCGCAGATCGCTGATGACGTGAGGTATAATTACCTCCGATTTAATTAGTTAAAATTGATGATGATTGTTAGCATAACATGCTAGAATTGAGTAGTTGTCATGATGAATGCCAGACTATGAATGAAGTAAAGATGTACATGATGTGATTAACAGGGAATGAAGGTTAAGTGATCTAATGAAGTAAGTAAATTTGAGCATGATAATCGTGTACGATGTAACTTAGGAAAAATACAATAAAATTGGCATAAATAGGATGAGTTAGAATTATTTTCATATTTATGGTTATTTGACGGTTGATGATTTTGTGTTTGATTGTGTTGAGTTTGATGTATCATTTAGTTAGCGGGCGTTAGTATTTAGTTTTGATGTGTAGGTACGGAGTAGGAGCTCGCCGCCTAGGCGCGATGACACGCTTGGAGCTTTTACCAGGTCCGTTTAGGACGGGTTAAGTGGCGTTTTATTGGATCCCACTTAACTCGGGCCATTTAACCGAACAGTTTTCCGGATTAATAACCCCTCGAGGATGAGATCCCTCGAGGATGATTTTGAAAACAAGATCCACCACAAGTTGCCTTCGGGCCTATTATATAAATCCCTACCCAGACCTATATATGTAGTTTTTGCATTTTCAGTGAGACGAGAGATGGAGAAACCGACTGCACGTACCATGAGCGGATGTCGTGACAGTCAAAGCAGGCTCTGGATTAGTGCCAGCGGACTATTCCATTCCCGAGGGATCCTGACAACTCCGCGTTTGAGTTCCTCACACCCGGAGAACGTGGAGGTTTACGGCAACTGTTTAGTACAGCACATGTCCGGACTTGTGGTTCAAAGGGTACTAAAGGCGACTGCCTGAGAGTACTCGGCCTTCGTGCTCAAGGCCAGGAGAAATATGGAGGTAAGGAGAGGGCTTAGGATTTGAGACCAGAAAATGAAGTAAGAAAATGTCGAGAGCGGCATCAGCAGCAGCAGATCAGTAAGTTCGGGATGCTACCGGGTCTGTAGCCCAGTGGCTCCTCAGTAGTGCCCTTCAGAGTGTTCACGTGGAGTATATGATGTTTTCCTTCATATGAGAGTTTGCTCTCATAGCCAGCTTGTTATAGTTATTAAATTTTTCGGACCAGTAACACTTATTACTGACGTGTTTTTATACTATATGTAGGTAATAATCACGAGTTGGAGGAGCCAGCTTGGACGGAGGAGCATTGTTGTCGCTTGCACACATGTCAATCGATAGAGTGGTTAATACTTTATTTATGATGCTATTATATTGTGAATGATGTGAAATACTAAGACATGATAGAATATGATTAAATGCAATGAGATGATGTTATGACGTGATGAAAAGCTAAGAGATGATGACAAGAGGTGAGATGTGATCAGAGTGCGCAGCGGAAGTGTGAGCCCAAGTTCTATAATGAGTATACAATATATGAGATTATGTGTGATTGAAATTGTTGATATATGCATATATTGGTATACGTTGTTTTGACAGGGTGGACCCTAATTGCACTTTTAAGGGAGACTCTGTTCATTTTATTTTAGAATTTTTATTGAGTTTGATCGTAATTATATTGGTGTGTACTTTGAATTGCATGTCATTCATGTAGTACCATGTTAGGGTTTGTGCATTCATCCATGCATTGCGAGTTGTATCTTCATCTTAAGATGCCGAGATTGGATCCGCATGAGTTAGGTTCGGGTTAGCCGACCTAATCGGGGCCTGTAACATGCCGGTTCGGTTCACGAGCGTGAACCGGATTTGTGGCTGTTACAGTAAGAGTAGATATTAAGTAAAATTGAAAAGTTTTAATATAGGAATATTTTAATTTAAACATAATATTACCAAAAATTAAGGTACCTTTAATGAAAATTTTCATAAAGTATACTAAAGGAAGGTTAAATCAATAAAAATTAAACACTTCAAATGATTCGATCAAACTCGAATCAACTTAAATATTAAGAAGCTTATCTCCAACTTGAAGACAAGCCAACCTATTTTGAACTAGTAAAACTCTACCAATTCTATTCTAATTTTGACATGGGAAGTGTCGCCCTAGAAGACCCAAACAAGAGAAAAATATGACAGAAGATCAGCTCTCAAGATTAAAACGAAGTACTGCCATATTAAGCTTACAAGGTTAGCTCTGTGCTTAAAAAAAAATCAGCTTCTTGATATCTAACAAAAATTCAATCTTGTAACAGTGTACAGAAATAGGGTTTTTTTGCATGTTCATTCATAGCTCAAAATCTTTAAGTTCTTTTTTTTAATAAAAAACTTTAAAAATTAATATTTAAATTACTAATGAATAGCTTGCTTTGAAAAATTCTTTAAGTAGTTAATTTCAATGAACGAGTTTATGAGATCATGCATTAATTAGACAATTATTAAAAGAATTATTAGACCCTGTACGATGATCATGCATTACAATGTCATCAGCTCTTTGTCGACTTAGTCTGACAACTTTTGCATCTCGTCATTAGCCATATATATATATATATATATATATATATATATATATATATATATATATAGGGTGCGCCTAATGGGGGTTAAAATTTTTTCTGCTCCAAAGTTTGATCTGAGCCGTTTGATTAAAAGGACAACTCATATCTATTCTTTTTTAAAAGAAAATTAACTAGGTCGCTGCCCTATGACCCCATATTGACCCCACCGCCCACAACTCTCTCCTCTACCCCGCTCCCCCCCTCCCCGCTTCCCCTCGACCCTGCCGATTGCTCGAGATGCCCGCTCCTGCCACCTTGTCGTCTGATTACACGGACCTCGATCTGCCGCCCCCTGATTTATCGTCCCCCTCGAAGATCTCGATGCGGTCTAGCCGCCCCTTGTCACACATTGCTGCGCACAGTCATCCCTCACACAGCCCACTGCGGACCGTGTCTGGCCGCCTTGTAGCTTTGGTTAGTGGGCGGCCAGTCAAAGCCACTTTTTTTTTTAATCAACAGTTTAAATCTGGGATGTCCTCGACGACCTAAATTAAAGTAGGGGCAGGAATGCCTCCTACATCCGGCTAACAAACACTTTACACACACACACACATATATATACATATATATATATATATATATATATATATATATAAAATATGTATCTTATATATCATAATATTTATTCCATATCTATCAAAATCGTATAAAAAAAGTTATAGAATTAATAATATGTTCAAATATATAACCGTACTAAATAGGTGACTAGAAAAGGCACTCAAATTTATTAAGCAAAGATCAAAACTACTTATTTATCAAATGAGATAGGTTAGATTGGGTGTTGTCATAATCTATAGACAAACCCCACTTATTAACCTAAACTTATAATAATTATAGAAACCATAGCTACCCAAATATTTATCATTTGCGCTTTGGCCTAATCATGAAATCATCCATTTAGCGTAAAAAATAAGTGCCAACATAACTGTTCGACAAAAAAATGATTTCAGAAGATTATCGAAAGACAAAAATCATTGCAACAATCAATTTTAAATTATAAAGTTACGCATGCACTTTAAAAGTTAAATTGAGTTCTAAGTAGCTAGAAATTTAATATGTACTTAGATCCCTAAAATATATGCAAAAATACGTATCCTATATATAATATAGTTAGGTAAACAACTAAATAAGGCGTTAAAAATTTTAATTAAATATTAGGCAATTTGACCATAATTCTTAATTTAGGTCGAATTATGCTCCAATCCATTCCAATAATAATAATAATAATTAATATGTATATTACATAACAATTTTATAATTTATTTTAAGTTTTTTAATTATATATATATATATATATATTAAAATTTATCAATATTTTTAAAATTTCTAATTTGGGTAGAATTATACTTCCACTTTCCTAATAACAAATAGTAAATAATAATAATTTCAAATTAGGTAAATATTAATGGGCTTGTAAAAATATTATGGGACTAGAATCAACTACAACACAAAAAATGCTAAAAAATCCTCGGCACTTTAATGTAAATTATTTATTTAAATTTTAATATTAAGGGTTAGAATTATGTTTTATGTGTGTTTTTGGTTTGCCAATAGACGTGAAATTATATTAGTAAAGAATCATCAGTTGAGTTTAAATAGAATTTTAAAACTCGGCTTAGAAAATGTAGGAGTTAGACTTATATGTTTTTAGAATATAACTCTTCTGGGTGGGTTGGAATACATCAAGTTAATTCTAATTAAAGAAAATATACATAATAGAGGGTGGAATTAACTTATGTTTTTAGTGATTGTAGTTTTGTAAGTACTAAAAAAAAGAATAAATTAACTCAAAAATAAACAAGAAAATATCATTCAAGCAAGAATTACTCCTTCCATAAGAAAGGATCACCACAATATAATTATGTACCTTGATCAT
This sequence comes from Piper betle, assembly GCA_033002965.1. Classification (NCBI taxonomy): domain Eukaryota; kingdom Viridiplantae; phylum Streptophyta; class Magnoliopsida; order Piperales; family Piperaceae; genus Piper; species Piper betle. Next base: position 96,228 of record JAURVB010002919.1, on the reverse strand, counting down.
CAATATCATGATTTTGTGATTATAAGTACTGATGATCAGCAAGTTTCACATCAACTAACTTTCTTAGGGAGAATGAACATAAAAAGCTGAATACAAGTGGTTCAATTTGTGACCATTTGAAAGCTTTCATATATCATATTGGTCATGCACATCAGCTGGGAATATCACAATAGCTCAAGAATATCCTCATCTTATGTTCCAGATCAATAACAATACAAATCCGATGAAGATAGACTCATGACTTGTTAATTCGAATATACTAAGTCTGTATTATTCTAGCAACTTTCTAATACACAATGCCTCATCTAGGTAAGCACGACAATTCAGCAAAAGAAAACTCTCCAACCACTACATGGGCACTCCTTATATCTATACAAAGAAATAATATTTTGTAATTTAAAGACCTTGCTTGTAGAGACATGAAACAATAAGATAAAGATAGACCTTTCAAGAATTTGCCTCAGAATTAACACATAAAATACATAATTAGGGGTTGGTGGTTCCTTCTTTTTTCTTGTTAATTTATAGGTGTGTAGTAAAATATGCAATTTTTGTTGCAAAGATTGGTCTAAGATTTACCTCTTGTGACAAATGTTACAGAGTGATGATAGTGATTGTGACACTTATTACCAGGTACCCACAAAAAAAAACACTGCTAAAGTGAAAAACCCAGGAATTCACTTTCTTTGATCAATTCTTGGAGGGATAACACTGTTTGTTCTTGGTTAATCCTTGGTTTAGTGGCTTATGATAGAAGAACTTTGACGAGAAATGCATAGAACTAACTCGAATTGCGAAGCATTACAAGATGACTAACCAAAGTTCTACCATAACCAATGATTAGAGTGTACATGTTCATTCATGTTCTTGGGTCTTTTCCATTGCTTTGTGGTCGGCCATTAAATATTGTTTGGGAGCTTGTCCTTACCCTCATGGTGCAGATTAAATCAAAAGAGGGCGGTGGACGGCAGCCCAATCATGGCCACCTCACTATTAACATGATGTGCTTTTTCAATTGTCATGTTCTCTTGAGACCCCACTGCCAGCCTTATAAAGCTCACACACATGCTCTCCACATCCTTCAATAACAATAGCAGCAATTATCTGGTGTGTAGGCAAAGAGGAGGTGAAGGGAGCAATCTCCAAGGCTAGGAAAGATGGTGAAGATTGCATTTGGTAGCCTGGGAGACTCTTTCAGTGTTGGGTCAATCAAGGCCTACTTGTCTGAGTTCATTGCCACCCTCCTCTTTGTCTTTGCTGGTGTCGGATCAGCCATAGCATACGGTGAGTAGCAGAACTTTTCATATGCTATTTGTTTCAAGTCATACACATACGTTAAATCATGCTATATTGAGGTTCATCATCCACGTTATAAAATAAAAATAGGTGTTAATTACTAATTCAATAGTGATATTCATATATAGGTAAGTTGACAGGGGATGCTCCATTGGACCCGGCCGGCCTAGTGGCAGTCGCCGTGGCACATGGCCTTGCTTTGTTCGTCGGAGTCGCAATCGCAGCCAACATTTCCGGTGGCCACCTCAACCCCGCTGTCACCTTCGGGCTGGCCGTGGGTGGCCACATCACCGTCCTCACCGGCCTCTTCTACATTATTGCCCAATGTGTCGGCTCCATTGTAGCTTGCTTACTCTTGAAGTTTGTCACCGGCGGCAAGGTGAAGATAACAAATTGATATAATAAAACCAAACCAGACTGTGCTATAATTTTTGGATAATTACTATTGTCATGAGCACATCAAGATTGAGGAATTGATGATTTGGGCGGTGAATTTGCAGGCTATTCCAACTCATGGGCTAGCAGCAGGAGTGGGAGCCATTGAGGGATTGGTGTTTGAGATTATCATCACCTTTGCTCTTGTCTACACCGTCTATGCAACAGCTGCAGACCCAAAGAAGGGCTCCCTCGGCACCATTGCTCCACTTGCCATTGGCCTCATTGTGGGGGCCAACATCCTCGCCGCGGGCCCCTTCAGTGGCGGGTCCATGAACCCCGCCCGGTCGTTCGGTCCTGCCGTCGTGAGTGGGCACCTCTCCCAGAACTGGATCTACTGGTTGGGCCCACTCATCGGAGGTGGCCTCGCCGGACTGGTCTATGGCGACATCTTCATTGGGTCCTACGCCGCGGTCCCGGGTTCAGAAGAATATGCTTAGATGCCACAGTTCTCTGTTGGAAGGACTTGATTTGTTTGGGAAGAAGATGGGAGTTTTATGAATAATTGGAGGCTTAGATAGTCAATGAGTTTCTGTATGAGTTGGTGGTCGTGCTTGTAATGTTGCTGTTCTTCCATGTTACTTTGTTCTGGGAAAAAATTGTGTACATTGTAAGGGTTCCATCTTTGTCGTTCTTTCCTCTTAACATGGATTTCTCGTTGTCTTTTTGTTTTTTTCTTCACACTAGCAAAACCCAGATTCCAATGTCCTTGTCCAATAAAAAATTGCTCTCCTTTTTTTTTAAAATGAATTCTGAAGTCAGATCTTTCACTTAACACAACTTCAAATCTTTAAGAGTGAAATGAAACGAGGATAAGTTCGAATCAAAAGTAGTGGGGACAAAGACAAGCTAAAAAACATTGACAATCGTCACTAAGCTCACCTGCTCCTGCATTTCTCAATCCTTTGATTTAGACCAATCACTAATGATCTTTGTAAGCAGTTAGTATTGGACGTTAGTTTATGGGAAGTTTTAAAACAATTATACTATGATCATCCTCAACGGAAATGTCATAGATGGCAGAAATAGTTAAATAAATTATCATACAAACATCGAAAAAAAGTATCTTTTTCGCAGAGAAAACCCATCAGATATTCCAAAGGATAAAACTTGTGCCCTCCTTCAAAAGGGTAAAAGGAAGATAACTTATACTGGTGCTGGATCTATCTCTCCATTTTCTTCACGTGGAAAGTTTCTTAATGAATCAGGAGGCAATTGAAAGACAAAAAAACTATATAAATCAGCAAAAAAAAGTGCCCAGCTGCATACCACAAAGGCTCATCAAGGCTAATATTGAACCACAAAATACTCTATCAGGAAATCACAGAGATAATTACTGCTAAACAGAGAAACAAATGGAGGATAGATGTATGACAAACCAGAGACATAGCATAGATCAACAATAGAAGATTATTATCATATTTGAAAAAAAAATTAATGTATTGCACATCAAAATTTTGCATCTATGGTATCTTTAGAATACAATAGTCTTGTTTACTTTATATGGTAGCACTCTGAGCTCACAGTATGATGTTATGGCCTTTGTCATTCTCGGATTTCTGCACAAAGCTTTTGAGATTGTCTCAGTGGGAAACTCGTTCAACCTGTTTGACCAAAAGATCAGGTAAGCACAATATAAGCAAACTGGGAAAATGTTATAAGATTGCAAAAAATATGAAAAATTTCGAATTCACTAGCCAAAACTGTCACCATTTGTTCAATGATAGGACCCGCATCATGCTCTTCGGTTACAAAATGACTCGTCGCACCAATAAATATTACACCAGCCTCAAAAGCCTGGAAAGTATGGTTCATAAAAGGAGATTGGTAACTACCAGCACAAATTATTTGCTAAAATCCTGCTTCATGTCTGCGTATCATGTAAAAAATTGTTGAACCTGCTTTGACGGATTGTCACCTTTGAATGATGGAAGAAGTCCATGATGAATATTTTCTATATCCTTCCCATAGCTCTTTAAAAATGATCCACATAATATCTACATTTCAGAATAAACCAGTTTACCTGCTTTTGCTAAGCATTCATGAAACTGATTGACTGATGAAAGAATTATCAATATGTCTCATCCAAAATAGCGATGCTTAAAAGAAAAAATTAAACAGAGTTGTACAGATAATGATGATGTAACCAACAAATATAGTGAAGGTATAAAGTACCTGCATGTATTTGGCAAGCACAAGAAAATCAGTATCCTTAACTCTAAAATCTCATCTTCTCTTGTATTTCCTGATGCAATTGGCAAATAATGATATGGGATCTCATGCCTTTCTAAAATTCCCATCACATGTGTGTTCGGTCCTCTGTCAATGATTACTGCAAAAAAGCGAAAAACAGTTACAGGGCAACTCAAGATCACAAAGATCTCCTGATAAACAGTGTGTCAAAATTATCACCTCATCACACATTTGATATCCACGGGAAGATTTCCTTCTTGCCATCCATATAATACATCCACCAAGCAGTGTTCCTGCACAGTCCTAAGTTAACATAAAGCAAAACAATGTAATGAAAAAATCAGTTAGTCATCGCATAGTCCTATAGACTGTCTACAATTATATGCAGCATGGTTGCATGAATCGGAATCGGAATCGGAATCGGTTTTCCAGGGAGTCGGAATCGGAATCGGAATCGGAATCGGTCTGAATCGGCCAAGAATCGGTTCAGTTGAATCGGTCCAAATTAATTTAATCGGTCGTATATAATAATTTGATAATTTATAATATAAATATATTAAAATTGGGTATTGATGTTATTTTGATATTATTCTGTATATTATAGTTTCTGATATTTTTAAATATTTTTTAAGATTTTTTAAAATTATTTAGAATTAATTATTATTTTTGACTCGAGTTAAACTCGAGTCAACTTTTAATTACGAGAATGCCACTCTTTACCCCCGCCGCCGCCGCCGTCGCCGGCCCGGTCGGCGGCGAGTCTCGAGGCGGCGATGTCGGAGGATGTTGGCAGCCCGGTTGGACGAACAGTCAGCGGCCCGCAGCCGGCGGCGAGGCGGCCCGGAGCGGCGGCGAGTCGGCGGCGAGTCGCGGCGATTCGTTGCCACTCTTTACCCCCGCCGCCGCCGTCGCCGTCGCCGGCCCGGTCGGCGGCGAGTCTCGAGGCGGCGATGTCGGAGGATGTTGGCAGCCGGTCGGACGAACAGTCAGCGGCCCGCAGCCGGCGGCGAGGCGGCCCGGAGCGGCGGCGAGTCGGCGGCGAGTCGCGGCGATTCGTGCGTCACAGCCCGATTCGGTCCGGCCACACTTCGGCGGCGACGTTGCGAGGTCGGCGGCGAGGTCGGCAGCCCGGAGTCGGGGAGCACGGCGGAGGGCGGAAACGAGGCGGCGGCGGGCGGACGAGCGGCGGCGGCGTGGAGGGAGCGGGTTTGATTTTAGGTTTTTAAAATCCAAATTACTATTTTACCCATGCTTAAATAATTTAATAAAAATCATACCTAGGGTATTTTAGTAATTTCATTAAAAAACGGCCGATTCCGATTCCGAGTTAAATCGGTCGGAATCGGCCGGAATCGGCCGATTCCGAGGCCGATTCGGGGCCGACCGAGTCGGCCCCGAAATCGGATCGGCATCGCGCCGATCCGATTTAAATCGGCCGATTCCGCACGGAATCGGCCGATTCGTGCAACAGTGATATGCAGAAGGGTATGCTGAAAAGGAGCTAACCGTTTCGAAGCAAATACTGCAATCTTGTATTTTGGATCCAAAATGGGTACCCGGTTTGTAGACTTTACTGCTTAAAATAGTTTTGATAACTTTGCAAAGTCTTCATCAATTGTTGCTATCGGCCACTTTGTTGAATCATAAATGAATTCGCTGCAGATATAGGCAATATAACTTATAAATTTCACTGCTCAGACTCCAACCAGTATTAAAGAGTTTGATAATTCTATTAAGTAAAGAATAAATACTGAATGAAAGCACAAGTATCATCAATTTGAAATGCCACTTTTAGTCATCGGACGTGATAAGAACTAATGAGAAATACATTAAAGTCCTTGTTAGAATAGTCCCACATCTCTATATAAGATAGGTGGTGTCTTGTATATATGTGAGTTCCTACGCCCTCCAAAGTAGCTAGTCATTTTGGATCAAAGCCCATGGACACACTTTAACATGGTATTAGAACCAACCCACTAATTATAGGTGCATTCTCCCAACACATTTACCACATCCATATTAATCCTCTAACAGGAGGGGTCGGAAGATTTCGACCAAGTTTGTAAATAGCCCAAAAAGAGGCGCAAATGTAAATCCACATGCAATGCCCAATGAGCTTGCATGTGCAAGAGAGTGTAAGGATAGTCCCACATCTCTATATGAGATAGGTGGTGTCTCAAACATGTGTGGGTTTTTATGCCTTCTAAAGTCGCTTGTCATTTTGGATTGAAGCCTATGGACCCACTTTAATAATCCTACACCACAACCTCTCAGTGAGATTAATCTTGACCAGCAAAGGTCACATCTTATACAAGTGGATCGTGATTTTTGTCATTTATTGAACTCAAATTAAGCATTTCTTCTTTGAAAATTGCAGCTTATGAAAGCTTGAACTAAACATACGTAATTTAACTGAAAATATGGCTGCAATAAAATGAATATCATAACTTGAGTTACATTGCAACAGCTTCCAAACTATTTTCAAATAAATGCTTAAAACCTTGGCATGCACAAGCCTACGAAGGTACCCAAAGAGACTCACGAGATCAAGACAAGAACTAGCTGACATTTAGTTTGGTAACACTTGAGAGCAAAAAGCCTACTGCTAGCATAATATCAAACATCAACCCCATTGTAGAAAACTTAATTGTCCACAGAACATTGTATAATAATGATGGATAGAAACAACCATACCAACTGATTTAAAATTGCGGTTAATTAGGAGGATTTAGAATGAACACCTAGCAAAACTTTAAACAGAAACCCCAATTGTAGAAGCCCCTCATTTTCCATAGCGCAGTGTATAAGAATGATAGATAGAAACAACCATACAAACTCAATTCAGAAGTGCTGTTATGAGTAGGACTTAGCATGTATTGTAACAACACTAGCAAAACTTTAAAAAGAAACCCCCAATGCAGTAGCCCCTTATTTCCCACACCACATTGTACAACCATCATGGATATAGGAACAACTACACTCAATCCCTTCAAAAAGCTGCAGTCAGGCATATAAGTCAACATGAACTACAAGCTATCTTCCCCAGAAAAAATAACAAGATTTGATGCACCAAATGCATAAGAAAAAAGAGGGAAAAAACAAAACATAACAAAAAAAAACAAAGGAACCCACCTGCAATATAAGAGATCCTTATTCTCGGGGACAAAGACATCAACGCTCAGTATATTCCCCCCGCCCGAAGCAATGCAATCCAAAAGCTTCGCGACAATCCCCACATCATCCTGCACACCACCGCCAACCCCACAACAATATCAATCATAGAATATAACAACAACACAAACTCAATCTTTCCCCATCAAAACCCCTCTATATTTCCCCACCAACCCAATCAAAACCAAAAAGAAAAGAGAAAGCAAAAGAAAAAACTCACCGGGAAGTGGAAGACATGGGTGCCGAGGGCGGCGGGGAAGGAGGGGTCGTGGGCATGGTCGGGGAGCTTCCATGACCCGAACCACCCGAGCAAAGTCCAGCGATCCCTCGGCCCCGAGCGAGCAGCATAGCATCGGCAGAGGAGGCACAAAGGTGGAGCCTTTTAGAGAAATGGTGCGTCAAGGTTGGTGAGGGGAGCGGCCATGGCCGCGGTGGAGAGATCTGATAAACACTTCGGCCTTTGGGGACCGGGGGGCATGGTCGTAAAAATAAGAATGGAATCGGTTTTCGACCGATTCGAAATTGAAATCCGAATCCATTTAAATTTAAATTGTACAAGAAGTTAAATTGGCCTAAATTAATTTTATATAAAAATTTTAATTTAATTAAAATTGATGGGTTATTAATATAGAATATATCATTTTGATATAATTTTTATGTTAATATGTATTATATTTTATGATATTTTTTAATATTTTTTAATATTTTTTAAATTTTTTAAAATTATTTAGAATTAAAATTATTTTTGACTTAGTCGAATTAACTTTTAATTATAGGAATGTCACTTATATTTTATCCTATGTTCTCCCATTGCCACTGCCCATGTAACCTCCCTCGATTATTGTTGCTACCCCACTCCGTTGCCCGGTCGTCGCCCTTGTTGCCATGTCGCCCCTGGCCCCTGTCCTGCCACGTTGCGCTCTGATCGCCCTATTGCCCGTCACCACCACCCCCTCCCCCCTCCTCGCCTCCCACCCCACCTTGTCGCCCTCGCAGCCCTGTTGCCCTGTCGTCTCCTTTCGCCCCCACCTACCCGGTCATCGTCGCCCTCGCCGTCGTTGCCCCGAGCCCTGCCCCTATCCCGTCGTCCGTCGCTGGCCAGAATCAGTCGATTCGTAAACCGATTCAAGCTTAGCCAATTCACATAATTTTTTAAACGAGATTGCCGTTAATCTAATTTAAATCGGCCAATTTTAAATAGAATTGGCTGATTTAGGTAAAGGGGGGAAAGAAAATAAAGACCACCCACTAAACATTTCTCGCGCCAATAACCTGAAATTTTGTGTGCACACCAAGCTACGTGAGCCAATCGATACACTCTCCAACGATTGACCCAAACGTGGCAAACGACTACATAATGCAACGTGGCGCTAGATCGTCTATTTTGTACCATGGACCCACCGAAATGCTGACATGGCATGCATATAATGACATATTTAAAGGGTAAAAGGGTAAAAACAATCCCAAATTCGGACGGGATGCGGTCTTAGATATCGAGAGTTTTTATTATTATTATTATTATTATTATTATTATTATTATTATTATTATTATTATTATTATTATTATTATTATTATAAGAGAGAGCCCATTTAGCCTTACCCTCTTAGAATTTTGGAACTGGGCGTAAATTTGGACTTATGTAAGCGATAGCGTTGGAGATTTTAAAAACCTTTTGGCGGATTAATTAGAATTAAAATGAGATTAGATATTTAGTAAGAATTTGGATTTTCTATAAAATTTATGTCATAGTTCAAACTTCAAACAAAACAGCCTTTGGGATGAGATACCGGATATGGCAATTAGAGCTTCGGTCCAATAACCTACTTCAAGAATTGGGTTTGGGTCAGAGACTCGGAGGTGCTTTTTATTTGATTGGAATCACCCAGATTAATGACGTCCCCACTGTATTAGCATTTTCTATCTTTCTATTTATTTTTTATAATAAAGATGCACCATGTTGGCATTTGGATGTGATTCAAACTTTGAATGCCCTTCCCATTGCGACCTCATTACTCATTTACCAATCTACACCGTCAACAAGTGTGGTCTGCGACCAGATCAACTTTTATTTCCTTGAGAAAAGTTTGAATCGTAATTTAATACGATCTCTTGGGTACTATCTAAAAACCTTTTACGGGCACCGGCTAATGGTAAAAAGGGAGAGAAGAGGTGGGGAAGTGCATAGCCTGGCAATTTCATTTCCATCCGTAGGAATTATTTTTCCATATTCATGCCAACCGAATGACCCTAAGCAATATTTGGGTCATGCTCTCCAAAGTAAGAAGGGTTAGAGTCTGAAATACTTCAACCAGAACATTGGAAACTTTAGTTTATGTACTACTACTACCAATACTACAAAATGCAATCATGAAAAAACAAGGAGGTACGGATACCAATCATTATGTAAAATTTCAACCCCAAAAACTAGCCATGTAAGACTCGTCAAATTCTTGAAATAAACGGGGGGAGGATGGAAGATTTAGATTAAACGAACAAAACGTATAGAATATGGTTGCAAACTGGAGACCCTAGAAAACGGGTCTTTCACCTATTGATTCCTCCCTGAAGAGAGAGCCTCTCACCACGGTATTTACAAAGGGCGCATCTCCAAACTGGCATGCTCAGTTCCTCCATTCTCGGTAGAAGCAGCTGGTTCACTGTTGTCACTGCTCATTTCCTGCACAGCAGGGGGGTTGACAATGGTCATTGGCAAAACTGCATTATCAGCCAGGCGGCACCTCATCTCACGGTGCTCTTGACACAAAGCACACCAATGCAAGCAACAATGCACTGCACACGGGTCACAAGGTGAGTTCTGCAGGCAGCAATAAGATACTTTGGTTCAGCATTATGTTTCAAAAGACAACATAGAAATTTGATTTAGCAGCCTAAAGCACCTCTAGAGCAATCAAGTTGATATTTCTACAAGAAACTCACCAAAAGTATATCAGTGACAGCTGTCTGGCACATTAGTCGATATGCTCGCACAAATACTAAGCAGAAAGAATCTTTAAAATATAATTACTGTGGAAGCAAAATATCTATAGATCCCAGTTTTTGTATGAAACATCATAGTCTTTGCCTCTTAAAAAATGAATGCGCGAAGAAAAACCATTAAGAGTGAAGCCCAACCTTGAGATGGTATTTCTTCTGCAATGACTGACGAAAGAGACCAGTATAAATTCCACACATCCACCATGCAAAAAATAACCCTTCACCAACTAAAAAGGCTGACGAGGGATCTACTCCATGGAAAATAGCCGTGAGAGCAGCAAGGGCCATGCCACCTTCAACACAGATAGCATGGCATGAGCATGCATTTGTCCAAGGAATATCTTCACGCAACCTCTCAACATTCCTCCCAAACAAAACACATGGACAAAACAATCCAGTCCAGCCTAAAAACACAATGGAAGAATTTATCAGAATGGAAAACAACATTCATTAGAAGAGCGCAGTACAGGAGCAATTTTTACACTGAATAATTTCATACATATTGCTTTGTTACCCAGCTACTTACTTACTTGTGATGTCCAACTCAAACTCTACAAATAGTGAACACACACTGCTTGTGACATTATTATAATGATTATGTGAATCTCACGAGGGAAAAAAACATATCACTATGCAGGTGGGATATAAATGAACTGAATCATTTTCTCCAACTAAAACCCGCATCAAGATGCATTCTCAAAACCCATGATGATCAGTACTACTAGTTTTGTAAAGTTAGAATGCTCCAACTATCAAATATACAAGAAACCGCCTTGAAATTTTCCACGTCACACTCAGTAACAGTCATGCCTTAAACAAGATCAAGGATTGCATAGTTTCGCTACTTCAAACTACTGCAGTAAAAATAAAAAACAATCAAAAATAAAAAAATAAAAACGAAGAAGAAGAAAATCCCGAAGAAGCTTATTTGAATCTACCTTCCAAAAGGCGTCAAGCTAATCATACTTGGAGACTCCAGGAGGAAGTAAATTCGAGTTGGCATTAAAATGGAATATAAACATGTTTGCAGCAAGCAGTTAGTGCAATCTAGTAATAAAACAGGAAATTAAAAGAATCCATCTTGCTCCTAAAGATTTCCGGAGGGTCCAAATGGAATACAAACGAACAGCTCCAATGTGCATGGCATAAGTGGTATAAAATCTTACAACTTTCAGTGTCCTCTGCACAACCAAAAATTCCAGTAGACCAAGCTTCATCAGCAGGGGGCGCATAACTTTCAGGCAGTGGCTGCCCACATTCAGAACATTTATGCACAACCAGCTGTAAAAAAACAGAACAAATCCAAATTACCAACAATGAGTACTTCAAATAATATATATTTCAATAGTAAGATGCAAATCCCCAATAAAAATCAATGAAACCCTAAAATAACAGCCAAAACATCAAGTTATCACATTATAGGAGCTATGAGTTAGGACACACTGATTGAATGTTGAAGTAAAATATAAACATCCAAAATCATTTATAGTTCATAGCCCTTCCTGCATAGAAAATACCGTTCAAAATGGAATGCAACATTGATAACTCTACGACAGGGGTAGCGGACTAACATTCATAGCTCTAGAACAAGGCTTTCAATCAGTGCACTAACATTGATAACTCTATGACAAGAATAAGTGCACAAATTGGGCTTTACTCCATTTCCCAGTAATCAATCATGCAACAAAAAGTGCACTCTCAATCTAAACATTCGCCATAACCAAATCTCAATCAAAATAAACACCAACACCAGGAGTACACATAGCAGATCAAGCAAAATAATCGAAAATCTATCAACAATGAAATAATTAATCATTGAATTCGTCCATCTCTCTCTCCCTCTCAAAATTCGTCATGTTTTTCTCCTTCCAACCTTCGATACGAATCAACAAACACGTATAATGCGCATGTCAGATTCACAAGCGAATTGTCAAGATCAACAAATCAAATCCACCACAAACAATCAAAATAAATAAATAAATAGATAAATCACCTGCGGCACCTCGACGGGCTGATTAAGCTCCCCGGGCAGGATCTCCTCGGTCGGAGCGTCCTGCTCCTTCGTCAACTTCACGTACCGCGACGCCGCATCCGCCATGAGTGACCCCGGTCCAAAACCCTACCAAAATCCGATCCCGAAAAATGCGAAAAAATCCGCAAAAATTACATCTAAAGATTCATAAGAAAACGGGGAATCCGATCGAGGGGACGAAATCGGCACCTGTTCTTGGGGATTGGTTGCAAATGCGGGGGTGAAGAAGATGGGACGGAGGAGTCAATGGCTCGAAGCAAATGGGATGGGGGAAGGGATTCGCAACTGTTATTCAAGAGCACGAACCATGTGCGATGCTTCGTTCCCGCGGAGGGTATAAATGGAAGGTCTCCATTCTTGGCACGAGAATGGAATGGGGCACGGGGCACGATGTTTTACTCCTTTCTAGTCCACGTCACCCGCTGTATGAACCGGTTGTTTTACAAGCAATCTACTCGGCGGTAAATCCTTTAGACTTTGAAACGGTTGTTTTAAGAATAATTTTTTTTATATTTTTATAACAAATTTTTTATTTATAATTATGGAAAATTTTAATAAGAATTTAGTGCTTAAAATTTTGTTTTATTTCACTTCGGGAAAAAAATACTTGGCTACTTTCGTTTTTATTATGTATTATAACCATAAACTGAAATAGTTTGATTTTTAAAATATTTAAAATAAAATAATCTAGGTAAATACATACAAATTAGGTTGGTTGGAACTTGTTAATAAATTTAAAATCTAAAATTGATGGAGATTTTGTTTGAGAGCATCACGTCATTAAAAAAAGAGATTTACTTATTATATTTATTAATGATACGGAATTTGATTTAATTTTGATGATACGGTCATTAAAAAAAGAGGATTAACTAAGTTCAATTTGCACATTCTTTTTTGTATTATATAAATAACAATTTCACTTATAAACAACAAGAACATTTACCTTTAAAAAGATATTAAACTTACTTCTTTTTTTGTCAAAAATCATGTATACTCTCTTTCGGATTTACAATAAAAACCAAAATAAAAGATGAATTTTAATCTTTTTTTTTGCAAATATTATCTGTTAACGATAGATCAGCTAAGTGGTCATTGTACTTAATTTCTTCCTTTGCTTCCTTGCCATTCATGACAAAATGGAGGTCTTTAGAATTGTAATGTATATGAGGACTTTGTAGAAAATAAATCCCGCAATAATAATCATAGTGAAAAAAGAGTAAATTGTCCTTTTCCATATAAATATAAATGTTAGATATTAAAAACTTGAGTTTTGATCCTTGGATCATCATTAGTTAACTTGGATCCTAGAAAAATATGGCAAACTTGTGTAAAAAAATATGATTTTTTTGTTTAGGCAAAAAATTATAATTATTTTTTTTCAAAGTAAGCCATAATTAATAAAATAAAATTACAATAGAAAAGATGGTTGTCATCTACTCAGTTAGAATTTTGTTGTAAAATATTTTTGGCAAGTGGCAACAATGAAATGTCCAATATTCAAATAAATTTTGCCGCAACATATCCATTATTAAACAATAAAACTTATAAAAGTGGGATTTGGCTCCTTAAGATCGGATGAAAAAAAACTAGGCTACTTTTTAAGTGATAAGAATGTTACATTTTGTTTTTAAATATTGCACACAAAGCTCTATATAACAGCTATAAGCACACCAAAATGGTTGAAAATATATATATATATATATATATACCCATAGCAACCAAGAACAAATCACTCGCGTTATACCAATCACCCCCTGAAAACAAAAACAAGAAAAAAATATATGAAAATGAAGCAATAGTACTCTTCATATCGTCAAAATCTTCGCCTCTTTCACGACTCTTGTGTCAGCTTCGGCGACGGGCCGCCACCGCGGGTGCCGGCACCGCCACCGTCCACCACACCGCCGGCAGTCGCCCCCACTCCGCCTACCCCATCCTCCATCTTCCTCTTCGGCATCGCCGCCTGCATCATCGACAAGACGCCCCTCATCGACGGCCGCTCGGCGGGGCTCTTGCTGGTGCACAGCAGGGCTATCCGGAGCACCAGCATCATCTCCTCTCTCACCGCCGAGCACCCGGCGCCGGCGTTCTTGTCCAGCACCTCCGCGACCCCTTCCTTGCTCTTCACCTTCGCCCTTACCCAATCCACGATGCTGTTCCCGTCCCCGAACTCCGCCTCCACCGACCTCTTCCCTGTCAGCACCTCCATTAGCACCACCCCGTAGCTGTATATGTCACTCTTCTCGTCGACCTGTAGCGTGTATGCATATTCTGCAGCCAAAACAAGCGCCAATGTCCCAATTCACTAATTAGCTAAAGTCAACAACTACGAGTAAATTACTACGTGCGATGATCATGATTATGAAGAGCTCGAAGACGAAGAAGAGAGTAAGTATATGAGAACAGTAGTGTAGATAGTAGTTGTAGTACCAGGGGCGATGTAGCCGTACGAGCCCGCGATGACAGACATGGACTCGTCGGGTTGGATGAGCTTGGCGACGCCGAAGTCGGCGACCCGGGCCTCCATCTCAGCGTCGAGGAGGATGTTGCTGGGCTTGAGGTCGCGGTGGAGGATCACCGGGTCGCAGTCGTGATGGAGGTAGCAGATCCCCTGCGCCACGCCGAGGGCGATCTTGTACCTCGTCAACCATTCGGCGGCCATGTTCTCGCCTTTGCCATGGCCGTGGAGCAGCTCGTCGAGGCTGCCGTTGGGCATGTACTCGTAGAGCAGCATGGTGCAGTCGTTGTTGCTGCAGCAGCCGAGCAGCCGGACAATGTTGCGGTGGCGGACGCGGCCGAGCACGTCGACCTCCGCCGGCAGGCCGCCGCGGCGCCTGCGGCCGACGGGGTCCTTGTTCTTCCCCAACAGTCGCTTCACGGCGATGGACTCCCCGGTCGGCATCTCGGCGCGGTAGACGGTGCCGGTGGCGCCCATGCCCAGCACTTTGTCGCTCATCGACATGCAGTCGACCACGTCCTCGGCGGTGAAGTTGAGGCGCTGGAACGCCGTTAGCCGCCACGGCCCCGCCCTCGCCTCCACCCCAAACCGCCGCCGCCCGCACCGGGAGTGAAGCAGCCGGGCGCCGGCGATAAGAGCGAACAGCCCGACCCCGAAAGCCGCCGCCATGAACCACACCGCCGCCCCGCCCGCCGACCTCTTCGTCTCCCCCTTGGGCAGGGCGCCCATTTCCGCCTCCGCCGCCGGCACGCAAGGCGTTCTCAGCGGCCCGCCGCACAGACCCGTGTTGCCCTGAAAGGAAGAAGGGCGGAGGTTGTGGAACACAGCGCCGGCGGCCGGGACGGGGCCAGTGAGGAGGTTGTAGCTGACATTGAAGTTCTCGAGCGTACTGCAGTTGTCGAAGCTCGCCGGAATCCGGCCGGTGAGCTTGTTTCTTGACAGGTCGACATCGGTGATCGCCGGCAGCTGCGACAACTCCCATGGAATGATGCCGGTGAGCTGGTTCCCGGAGAGCTTCAGACTTAGCAGCTTCTGACAATGGCCGATATCCCACGGGATGCTCCCATTCAACGAGTTGCCGTCCAATTCGATCTTGTACAAACTCTTGCAACCGATAAAGTCTGGGATTTCGCCTTCCAATCTGCAGGAGATGCCGGAGAAGATCTGCATGCTCGGCGCCGCCCAAATTGTCGCCGGCAAGTAACTCTTGAGCGGGTTCTCGGACACATTCAGGTACTCGAGCCTCGGGGCCTGCCCGAGGTCCCGAGGGATTTGTCCGGATAGGTTGTTTCGGCTTAGGTCCATGAACGTGATGTTTCGGAGCGAACCGAACCCGGGCGGGATCGGGCCAAGGAGGCGGTTGTCCTGGACTCGGAGCCGCCATAGCGAGCTGCAGTTGGCGAGACCAGCTGGGAGAACCGAGTCGAATCGGTTGGAGAAGAGGATAAGCGCGAATAGTTGATTGCTACCACATAAGTTAGGCGGGATCGGGCCCGTGAGCGAGTTGGATGATACATCGAGCTTCCTTAGCTTCCCGGTGGTGCCCAACTTTTGAGGAAGGACTCCAGAGAGTGAATTATTCCATACTAATAATATTTCGAGATTTGGCAGCTCTCCAAAACCATCCGGGATCGATCCCATAAGACGATTTTTCATTAAACTTAGCATCCTCAATTCGGAGAGTTCCGAAAGTCCAGTGGGGATCATTCCTTCCAATTGATTATCGGATAGGTCCAGCTCTTCGAGCAAGGCGAGACGGGAAAAGCTGTAAGGGATCGTCCCCGTCAAACTGTTTTTGAAGAGGAAGAGGGAGCCGAGACGGGTCAGATTGCCCAACGACTCCGGGATTGGACCAGACACATTTGCGGAGGCTACGTCCAAATAGGTCAAATTGGCCAACAATCCCATCTCGGGCGGGATCGAACCCGAGAACCCGTTGTACCCGATCTCCAACCGCTCAAGCGCACCCAACGAGCCCAGCTCCGGCGGTATCTCGCCGGCGAGCAGGTTGCCGGCAAGATGCAGGGACCTTAGCCGCCGGAGCTCGCCGAGCTCCGCCGGGATCGGCCCATAGAAGTAGCTCCCCCTAGGTTAAGCACCTCGAGCTGCCGGAGCTTCCCGAGGCCGCGGGGGAGCCGGCCGGAGAAACTGTTACTGTATCCATTGAGCACAGTGAGCTGCCGGAGGCGGGAAACCCTCGGCAGAAGCTCGCCGGAGAAGTTGTTGTGGCTGATGTCGAGCGTGCGGAGCTCCCGGAGGTCGAAGACGGCGGGCTGGAGCGGGCCGTCGAAGGCGTTGCCGCTCAGGTTGAGGTGGGCGAGGCTGGCCAGCAGCCGGACCTCGGGCGGCACGGTGCCAGAGAGATTCCTTCTCGACAAGTCGAGTCCGACGACGTCGCCGGTGGCCGGGTCGCAGGTCACCCCGCTCCACCCGCACCACCCGCCTCCGGGGACAGTGTAGTTCCAGTCGTGGAGTGTCGACGTCGGATCGACGACGCTGCTCTTGAAGGAAAGCAGAGAGAGGAGCTGGATGGGAGCGGCAGATGAGGTAGCAAAGAGAAAGGAGAAGAAGAAGAAGAAGAAGCAGAAGGAGGGGGTCATGGTGGGGTGATGGGTTGGAGGGGTTGGAGAAGGGGTATAAGAGAAGGAGGAGTTGGGGTGGTGCTTTTTGGGAGTGCTGGGCAGGGAGAAGCTTTCATGATGAGGGTAATGGATTAGCTCTGCAATGGCGGAGGGAAATGGGGTTCAACCCATTGCCCATTTCTCCTCCTATATAGTCACTCTGTCTGATTCACTTTAGCTTTCCACCTTTTATGTCCTTTTTCTTTTCTTTCTCTGGTTTTGTTCTTCAAGCTTTGAATAATCTCTCTTTTTTGGATGATATTCCTGACAAGATTTCACTGTACTTGTGTACTCCGGATCCAAGAAGTGACTTGGGCTGGTGTGTTGAACCTCGTCTGGATAGAGTCATGGAGTGCAGTGTAGAATTTGCTTGTATTGTAATGCTGGCGATGGCTGGTAAGGTTTGATTGTGTTGTGAATCCGTGATCAGTAATCATGGTTTATTATGAAAAAAGGTTGTTGAAATCTGTTACTTTATGGCTGTTTTGTCTTTATTAGAACTGGTTGGATCTTACGTTTAGTTTAAGAAACCATTATTTACTTTTGTAAAACAAGAAATGCAATTCCAAATACCCACTAATAAAGTATGCTAATCAGAGTAGAATAATACCAATCGTAGTTCATACATATAAAGAGAGGAGGTGTAAATGGTTGATTATGATTTGATCAGTTCAATAATGCTGTTATTAGATATCGTTCTTGAATCACTTTGAACACCGATTAATTCTTTACATAACTGGAAACGCAGAATAAAGTTGCAAATATTAAAGAGAAGAGTATCTGCAGTTAAGCAGATAAGACGATCAACACTTAATAGCATGTCTGCAACATGGTATTATCTAGCAGAAAAGAGCAAGCAGACATGAATAAAATCCGGCTTCCAAGCTTCCACCTCCGAGCAAACGGAACTAGCACAGAGTACAGATCCATGATGGGGTCCTTCTTCTGGATTGTCTTCTTCAAAATCCTAGAAACTGCATACATTTCAGAAAACACTAAAAAACCAGTTCCGGTCTTCAAGATTGTGCCTGCTTTTTCCACAGAAATGCTTCCCTTCCATCGTTTTACCACTGCACCAACACTCCCTACCACTCTTGTCAACGAAACCCAACTGAGCAGAAAAACAAAAAACAGAGAAGCATGCATAGCTTTCATCACTAAAGCCTTCCTCCCTCCCACCACTAATTCCAAACACAACGGATTTTGAATCTGGGAAAAGCGTTTAGTCATTATAACACATTCCTTTTCTTTTAACCTGTCAGATACTACACCACTTCCCACTTACCACTAGTCCACAGCCATATGTGTGTCTCCCTAAACTAATAACCAGAAATTGTCATATTGCACTATTGCTTCTTTTCTTTTCAATTTTATATATATATATATATATATATATATATATATAATTCATGGTGGGACTGTCAAATGAGAAAGCGAAGAGAATGAAATACGTTGTCATAGCAATGGAGGCCTGCAAAGAAGGCAGGGTCGTGTTGGGGGAAGAAGGGGCATAAAAGACTTGAGTGTAATGGACCATGATTGCAGAAGGCCTCCTTTTATCATCTCCCTCCCCTTTTTCTTTAAATCCCTGGCCCTGGCTGTGGTGTTTGTCCCCTTCGTTCTAGGTAAAGGATCTTGTCTCTCCTCAAAGGCCATGTCCGTCGCCGGCTAACTGCCGGCGCCTCCTGCCGGAGCTGAAAAGTTGATGAGGGGTACTGGCTACCGGGCAATAATACAATGTATATTATTATCGTGGGCTATTTTCACATATCATGGTCAATGATATACATTCCCAAACACTTATGGACTTCATCAAAGAAAAACTTTGATTGAGACGCCCTTACGCCTGATGATGGTTGTCTCCACCGGTGTCTGTAACATGCGTTTCACCGTCAACGGTCAGGCTTAAGGGCGTCTTTACAGATATCTATAGGCATACAGGCGTCTCCATGGGCGTCCACAGGCACCTCCAAGTCCCACTCTCAGTAGAACTGTCTGATGAGCTCCACCGAATGGGTTGCACAAATTTGAAGTTCAAGAATTTTCTGAGACCCAATTTTTTCTACAAATCAGGTTGCAGAAAATAGCTCTAGCTCTTTATTGGTAATTTTGTGATTTGCAAGAGTAATTATTTAAATTTATTGCTATTTTTTAATTTAATACAACAAAGTCTAAACAAAAAGAATTTATCGTTTTCAATTTTTGGAGTTGACTCATATGCACATGAGAGGAACTTAAATTTAATTGACACTAAAATTGGGGCACTGGGCACACAATGGACAGGGGTTAACCCTCAAATCGCCGCCTCTTTTGCTTCATGACAGTGTCGGCTCTCCGTGAACGCTAAAATTGCACGCCTGACATCCCTTTGGGGCTCGCAATGAGCGTTATGGGCAACCGACGCATGCACGCCAAAAAGTTCCAATTGATTAGTGACACTAATGGAGCTCTAATTCCATATCCTGTCTTGTAATGTGAAATGTGCAACGACGGCTTGTTTACATAATGTCTGATTAGAGAATGTGTAAACCGTAGAGCTTAGTTTAATCAAGTGCTCCACTAGACATATAGGATATATATATATATGTATATAAGTGACTGGCACACATTTATCAACTACCAATCATTGATATTGTATAAAAAATAAGTGATATTGCGCACGCTTGTGTTGAATTAAGGTGCTCTCCGGCTCGCAAAATTTTTTTTTAAAAAAAATTATTATTTATATAAGTTTTGCAATAAGTCCGTCATAGGTAACGTAGGGGTGCTAATCGAATGAGCGAGCCGAACTTAACTTGTGTTCAAATTCAGCTCGAATAGTTCGAAACTCGTCGAACTCGATTTAAGATCGAACGAGTTTTGACTATGTATGCTCGAGTTCGACTCGAATATCTTTTATGTGTTCGAATTCAATTTGAACTCGAATACACTTAAACTGTTTAATTTTTTCGACTGAAAACCGGCTCTATTAAAAATCAAAAGTACTGGATTGAACCCATAACCTTGAGATCATTAACTTGAATACTTACCATCTCGACTATTTCACTTCTTTGTTATTATATTATATATATATGTATAATATAATATAATATTTAAACTATATTATTATATTATTTTATCAAGTCGAGTTCGAGTTGAACTACGAGTCGAGTTGAACTACGAGTCGAGTTCAAGTTATAACTGAGTCGAGTCGAGTCGAACACGACCTTGCTTAAGCTCGGCTCGTAAGATTTGAGTTCGTGTCAAGTTCGAACTCGAGCATTTAAGTGTTGAGTCTTGAGTCGAGTCAAGCCGTACTAAACGCTAAATGCTCACGAACTGACTCGCTCAATTAGCAACCTTATAAGTACGAAAATGAAAATGGGAAAAATGTTAGTGGTGTAACTAGCATTATTCAAACAAAAATTACAAAAAAATTCGTGAAAATTTACAAAAATATATCATAAAATTACATTAAAAAGAAAATTTTGTATATCTAATTAGCGGTGATTTCGAAAACCAGTTCAACTATGAGACCACAACACCAACAAATGCAAAATGCTAAAAAAACCATAAACAGTATAAATTTACTCAAAACTACAACCTAATTGTAAAAAGAAATTGTGCATACAAGTTCCTAACAAATCTTCCTACTAAATTGTAGAAGGTAACAATACCAATCCAAAATGCTCATCCCAAATGCCACGTGGCAAACCATGGTAACAGGGGAGAAACACGCAGCAAGTGGTTTTAAGGCAAGATGTTACCTCAAAAGTTAATACCGCAAAGTCCCAAATTAACCAAAAAAACAAGATAATAAATAAGTTGCAGCAACAAAACATAAACAAAAAAAAGATAATTACTTCTAACCTTATACCAATGCAATTTAAGTACAATATGATAGTCTAAGTTATTTCTTTAAAAATAATTAAATCAAAATAAAAATAAGTACACACTTCAATAATAAATATTAGACATGAATTAATTTGATCGATCTTAATGTCTACCCACTTTAAATAATTTCCATCAAATTTCTTTCTTTTTAACTCATGCCAGCCTAGTCTATGTCTACTCTTGGATTGGCTCTAATATCCATTGTAACAATATGAATTAATCAAGTGTGTTATGACAAGCTAAATAATTTTAAAAATAGTTAATAAATATTAAAAATCTATAGAGATATGCTCACTAACACTCTAAATAGTGCGGATGTGAAACTAATTTTGAGAATCTTACGCCTTCGTGTACTTAGTAAAAAGGGCGTGAGCTTGAAAAACAAGATATTAAAAATGTGTAACTAATTTTGAGAATCTTACGTCTTCATATACTTAGTAAGAAGGACGTGAGCTTGAAAATCAAGATATTAAAAACATACATTACCCTCTGGCCGGCCAGTGACAATGGGTGGGTTTAAAAGGGAGAAACATAAAGTTACTTAAAATATTTGTTATGTCTTTACAGGTATAATTAGCAGCATGATTTTTATAAGGTCGGGCCCAAACCATAGTTGCAAAAATTGGCCGTGAAATCGGCCGATTTTACTTGGTTAGGTACAAAACTTAGTTAAAATGATACCGGATTATTTTGGCAAAAAATTAGACCAATAATTGGTCAATTTAGGCCAATCCGAACCGATTATCACCATGAGTCGACAATGGCAAGAATCGGCTGATTCAGGTGGGGGGAGAGATGAGGCTTAGGGGGAGATGGGGCAAGGTGGTTGGCAAGGGACGGGCCGGGGAGAGGGAGGGGGGATGGGGGTGATCGGTGAAGGTAGTCTTGCTCGACACCGGTAGAGCCAGCTAAGGTTGGGATGGGGGTGATTGCTGAAGGTGGTCGGGCTCGGCACTGGCAAAGCTGACTAAACCTAGGATGGGGGTGATCGGTGAGGGAGAAGTGGGGAAAAGGATAGGCTTGGGTAGGGGATGGCGAGGAGTGGTTAGAGTGGTGCGATTTGAGGGTGGGTTGGCTAAGCGGTGGGTGATGACAGTCGGAGAAGGCGGTCGGGCTCGGGTGAGGGCGAACGAGGGAGAGGGAAAGGGGAAAAGAGGGGGAAAGGTTAGAGAGGTGGCAATAAGGGCGGTGAGCGGGTCGGAGGTGGCCAACGGCAGTGGCACGACCAATCGCAGAGGGGATAGGTAGTGGTGTCGGGAGAGAGGAGGCTTGGGTCGATCGGGTGGAAATGAATGAGGGGTAGTTTAGGTAATAAAAATTGACCCGTTCCTGATAAAAGTCAATAATAATAAAATAAATCCTAAAAATATAAAATAATAAAATCTAATAAAATAAAATACAAATAATAATAATTTAATGACATGTTTTAAAATGATATGAGGGGCAAGGGGAGGAGATCAATGATAAATTTTGACCAATTCAAATGAATCGATTTTGTTCGAGTTTTGATGAATCGATCCGATTCATTAACTCCCTTCCAATTCGATTCAACGTTCGATTCTAATTTTTATAACTATAGCCCAAACATGCCAACAACTAGCGAAGGGCACTCAGACCAAGGTTTTTGGTTACATTCACCTTAGATACGCTCTTAGGCATGCTCTAAAGAAGTGAAATATTTAAAACTTAATAAATAAGTTAGACCAAGTGTCATATCCTACTTTCTTAAAAAAATTCATTTGCTAGACCAGACAAAAATCCCCCTTCTTAAATCGGATATTCGTACGTAAACATCCCTTCGTGCACCCAACGGAGATTTCCAATCCTTGATTTTAAGCAATTGAAATTATTGACGGTGTAGATATAGTGATGGACCATTTCTTTTATTCAGGTAAGAAATGACAAAACCACTTTTGCTTGATTTATTTACAATTTTCTTGTTTGGTAATAATATAGATCATCATTGTTGGTTTAAAGAATGCAATTTATTCGCAGTTGGTGTCTGTGTTCTGATTAATCTATTCATGAGTGGAGAACACTCGCATTGCTCAAGTCTTTACGCATATGTTCATGGTGACTAACAGTCTCACATGGATGTTTGTCAGTGACTAGCATATTTCCCTTGATTTAACGCCGCTTTGAAAGTGGCATATTTTGTTCATATATATATATATATATGAAGGTGTTATATGGTAGTTAGGTAGGTGGTAATTCATGTGAAATATTACTAAGAGAAACTCATATTGAAGTTGGATGGTGTTGTTGGCATTTTTCTTTCTATCAGGTTTTGGGTCATTCGTGGAGTGGATGGACTGTCTTTTTATCCACAGTATTCACTGTTTGAGCAACTATTTTGCTACTGTTTGACTATAATCTGTGCTTTATTTTCGTATGATTACAAGAGAGCATGCCCTCTCTTGTGAAACATGATCCAAAGAACTCGCTGTTTATGAATTAATCTCATCTGAATTTACTGTATACCACCATCAACACTCTCCAAAACTATCCCAAAGTATGACTTCAATTGAAGCCAGTAATATGTTCTACTTGGTGTCTTCAATATGTTGCTCTTTAACTGGTAAGAAGGCTTTCCATTTGATCAATCCACCTGCAAAATCCTCACAAAAAGCTACTCACTTTTACTTAGCATGCTCTGGGTGACACACTGATCCTCATATTGAGCTGGGACCTGATGATCTCTAGCAACATCCCCTTTCTGATCTTTGCATTTATATGTCAAAAGTAATGTAATCTCACCTACCCATTACACTGGAGAACATTCTCTCTCAGTGTTTAACAATTGGATGGAGTCTGGACTCTTAACAAAGATTGAAGGGGAATAAAAAGAAAAGTGTGAAGGTTGACAAGACTTGACTTCTGAGGGAGAATGAAAGATGGGTATAGCCAATGAATGGGCATTGGGCACGCCAATCCTTTTGACTCCTGGTATACATATGTTGGTGTTGTTTAATTTGCTGTTTCCACGTGTCTGACGAAATCATAGCTGGTCTCTCTCTCCGTCTCTTTTTTCCTTTGCTTTTTGCACTAGAAGTTGATCTTCCTTTCTTTTCTCCCATTTCACTTCCACGCATTGTACCAAGTGGAGAACAGAATTATGAGGCTTTTGAAACGAAATAAGAGGAGCATGTGAAGATCCAATCTTGTTTCACAGCTGGACACTATCATCTGATCTTTCCTATATGAGTTGATAATGTAGTACGAGAGCTATATGTATATTGATCTTTAACCAGTGATCTGATTAAGCTAATGGCAAAAATGTTTAAAAATCGATGCTTTCTTTTTTGGTAACTAATTAGAAGAATTAGGAAGCTTCACTGCGGTAATTGTGGGCTTTTTGCATCACAATCTGGGAACAAACATTTCAACCATGTACTGTTTTCTGTATTCACTCCCTACAGGCTATATACATTGAGGAATAAATTTATTGTGCGTGTCATCTATAATTTTTCTGCCTACTTTTTCTCAGGAAGCTGTAGATGAATGGAGTTTGCAAACCTCAGAAGTGAAAAATAAAATTCTAAAATTGTGTTATTTGCATGGCGATGTGCTTGTGCCGGTAAAATGGATCCGGAGCATTTTAATTAAAAAATTAGGCAAAATATTGCACCATGAAGGGTCTCTACTAGTTAAATAATAATAAGATAAATAATTATACGGATGGCTCTGATTTTAAAGGCACATTATAAATTAGAGCCCGACTTTTGATTTTTTTATTAATAAAAGTAGATTAATCTCGAGCTTAAAAAATTTTGATAATGTCACATTAATACAGTAGAAGAAAAAGACGCTTGTTGGAGTACCCGTCGTACTAGCTTCAAATTATAATACTGCTCAGGTGCTAAAGGCCAAGGAATGGCATGAAGTCATGAACATGCATGCAATGTTGCAAAATTGACATGTACGAGCAGAGACATGCAATCGTGGGGATGATTGGCAAAATATTATTCGAAATTTCGAATCCAAAGAGACTTCAAGAACTTGTTTCCACCCACTTTCCCGCCGGATTTATTCACCTTTATTCTTCTCCTCTTCCTTGAACAATATTTTGATTCGTTTAAAATTAAACACGGAAACACCCTTGGAGTCGAAGTCTTCTAACGGTTTAAGTACAAATTGATAAGCTTAAATCATCTCTTACAAATAATTATTCTAAATTGAATATTGCTATAAATCATCTTCACTAATACATTGGATGTTGTCCCGATAATTATTATAGAGTAGAGTCAAGTCTTGAATAGTTTAAGTTCAAATTTATAAGTCTAAATTATCTCTTTAAAATAATTAGCCCAAATTAAAATTTTATTAACCATATTCACTAATTTATTAGATTTTAACCCAGTAGGCCTTATAGAGTGGAGTTCAGTCTTCTAATGGTTTAAGTGTAAATTGATAAGCCCAAGTCATCTCCTCAAAATAATTAAGTCAAGTTAAAATTTATAGATCATTTTTATTAATATATTATATCTTACCTGAATAGGTATTGATATAATTTTGAAACTCATTTTTAACTCTAAAAATTCTTCGAATCGACTCGACTTCATGACTTGTCTAATTAACTCTGTAAATGACTTTGTACTAACCGATTTAGCAATTGACTCTCCAAGTAATATAACAAAAGTTATCAAAAGATATTATTTTTCAATTAGATTAGCTAAATTAATATTTGAAAGTAATGTAAATGATGTATTTATTAATTTCAAATATTAAAAGAGTAATATCTATTAATATCTTATTTTTTATATATAATTAAAATTTTAATGTAAATGACTTCGAGTCAGCTCGGAGTTGACTCATAGTCAATCTACCCTGTGACATGTTGAATCGAGTCCGAAGTTTCAGAGTTTTTAAACTATAGGTATTAGATGTAAAACTAATTTATAATTTTCACAAATTTAATTTGAATTTAAGATATTTTTATTATTCATTTAATGTAACAAGTGGAGATCGTGCATATGAAACTAGTTTATATTTAATTATCTCATAATATTTAAAATTGACAAATAAATAAGTAATTTGTGTTAGTGATGCTTTAGCTGTTTTCTTACTTGACTGAGGAGCTGTACATCATGAGATCAGACAGATCATGGAGGCGTTCATGTTCTTTTATCTTTAAAAGTATTCAATTTTACTATATAAATATATAATTATATAAATATTGAGATCTTGAGTTGAACTATGCCAATCAGACAGAACACCTGAACATCGAATCGGGCTTGTATCAAGCTACTGATCATCAAATCGAATTGAACATGAAAAAAGAGACATTTACCTACACCTACAGAGGGAGGGAATATTGTTTATTATAATTTGGAAGAAAATATATCACTTATTATGTGTGGGAGGGAAAACAATATTTAAAGTTTGAAATGCCTTCAAAAAATATTTTACCATAGGGAAGGATTTGATTCACTCAAGAAATATAATGGGTTGGGTTTGAGTTAAGAACGATTTAAAAGATAGATATGAGTTAGTGAAGAGATGAATTTCTTTTCCAGAAAAACCTTAATTGAGATGAACATGAGGGATTTTCTCCACCGCTTCTATCATTGTGACTGTTGCCACTGCGGAGGAGTTCTCCTCCCCTCCCTCCTTTTGTCATGAATTGATCTATTGTTTGCTAGACGAGTTATATGGGGTTTTATTGGATCCTATTTAATTAGGGCTATTTAGTGAAATAATTTTTTGAATTAATAACTCTCGAGAACGAGATCCTTTGAGTTTGATTTCGAAAACAAGATTTACCACAATTTTGCCTTCAAGTTTATTGTATAAACCCTTCTTAGGCCTACATATAATTTTATCGAATTTTCAGTGAGACAAGAAAAGGTGAAACTGACTCACACGTATTATGAGTTGGTGCATATGCCAGTCACAACGGGATTTGTATTAGTGAGAGGGTTATTCCATTCCTGACTGATTCTGATAATTTTACTTTTTGAGTTTCCTTATACTCGAAGAAATGTGAAGGTTTAGGGGTACTATTTAGTACAACGCACATTCAGACATGTAGTTTAAAGGCTACTAAAGACAATTGCTTAAGAGTTTTTGGCCTTTGTATTCAGGGTTAGGAAAAATATGGAAGAAATGAGAGGTTTAGGATATAGTATTAGTTTCGAGGGATAGAAATAAAAATGCGAAAATGCCGAAAGATGCATCAGTAGACTAGCCGGCTCATAATGCTATACCATTATGAGAATTCAACAGGAGATATATATGGTTTTCATCAAAATAAGAGTTAGCTCTCATTTGTCAGTTTGTTATAGTTATTTTTGGACCAATAACACTCATTAGTAATATATATATATATATAGGTAAAGATCAAAAGTTTGATATGCCAGTTTGGACGGAGGAACAGTAATTGCTATGTTCACACAATCCTATGCAATATGTGTTTAGACTATTGTGTTTTTGTTTATGATGTAGCATGCTGTAATGTATGCTTCATGATGAAATGACAGTAATGTTTGAGAAATTGATAAATGATTGTGATAGATATGATGAACAGAGGGTTTAGTCCCCAATTTACGTCTTTGATGTGATTATTGTAAAAACTATGATATGACAAGAGGTGAAGAATTTTGTATGGTGTGGTGATTTATATATTTATATATTACTATTTTGACTGGTTGGCCCCTTATTGCATTTTTAATGGAAACTCTTTCCATTTGGTTTTAAAAATTTTGTCATAATTATTTTTAAATGTGAATTATTTGTCATGTCGTTCACGTAATATCCTGTTTTATGATAATTAAGAATGTGAAGGTAAATTTATTATTTGTCATGCCATTTACATAAGTTTATTTCTCATGCATGCATAGTGATATTTATCTTTTATTTTAAAACGTAAAGAGTAGATCCATTCGGATTATGCTCGGGTTGACTGACTTTATTGGTTGACCCGTAACATTCTGGCTCTGTTCGTGAGTGAGCCGGATTTTAGGTGTTACAAAGAGAGAAACAACTTTGATCAAGGAGAGGACTTGAAGTTGCAATAAACATTCTTCATGTTAAGGGATTGAATTTTATATTGGTGATTGTCTATTTGGATCAAAGTACTTTTTTGTTATACGACTTGTTTATTACTCTTATTGTATATTAGTGGTTTGAATTGTATGTAAATAAATTTATCCTATAGAAGACGATTTGGGGTTGTATTGGTGAAGACTTTGTGAGTGGGGATTACTCATTGTTTTCAAAACTTTTCTTATAGTGAGAGGTTTAATTGTGGGGTTTGTATGTCAACAACATGGCAAGTATTTAAGGAAGTTGAGTACTTGTAAATCTTTTGTTTCATTGAATGGAATTAAGGTACGGAAAAAATCCTATAAACTCATAGTGCTTACATTTTTATTTACATGGTATCAAGTACAAGACCTTAAAGTGGATTTACGTGATTTGTATAACTAAATAGGGGAGTTTGGTTTGGACGTGGTATTATAGTTACTTGGTTGATTTGAATTGTTTATTGTGATTTGCTGCTATTGTGAAAATTATTGAGTGGTTGCCCATAACTTTATATTATGTGCGCTAGCAATCATGTGTATAAGTAAGAATTTGGGTTTACTTGTTGGTGCATAGTATTTGTGATTTATTATGTTACTTGTAGAAGGTTGAATGTTTGTACAGAGATATACTCGGGATTGGAGGTGATTTGGGATGAAAAATTGTACCATAGGATCAAACCTATGACACAACCTCTATGGTTGAAGAAGCAAGATCAATAGCATTCAAAATTTCAGAATGGGTAACTACCCTCTCTACCAACAAACAAACAATAAAACAAAATTGTGATACGAAGGTTCCATTAGTTAATAGGGTGGGCATTGGCTTCATTCAACCCTAAAAATTCGATGATCTCGAGGACACCAAGGCTCAAATCTGCATCTAATATAGTTTAAAGTGATGCATAGATCCCAATAAAACCAGCAAAGATCAACACTCCTATTTTTAAATTAGGTTTCTCAGAATATTTTGATACCACAATGCTAAGAGGATACATATTGAAGGGTAGAAGCTAAATGCAATTTTTTAAAAAAAACTTAAAATGCAAAGTATTGCACAATACAAGACTCAGGTTGTCATTTTTTTCAAAACAAATCTAAGATTGTCATCCTTGGACTATCCTTGAAAATGATGCACATTTGGTTTTACCGGAGAAGAAGAAAATACAAGTCAACTTAGCTCATTACATGTCACTTCAAATGGACTATCGTGTGGCGCAGAAGCTCTTATGGATCCGAAAGAGACTTATCTAGAAGGAGCTGCTATTAATTGAATTCAATTTGAAAAATTACCATCTTCTGAATGATGTCGTTTTTATCATTTTAAAGGATTGTTTATTGTAAATGGGATGACACTGGTGATATTCAACTGCTGATTCTGCCCAGAAACACCTTTTTGTTATTTGTAATACATTTAAATCCAGCTCTGGATTGAACTATGTTACCAATGTTCAGTAAACGTAGCCGAAGGGTTCTTCCACAATTAAAGTTATATTTTGGCCCATGGTGATTGGAGTTTGATTTGGGCATGGTGCAGTAACTATAAAATCTGTGGAGTTGAGGGTTCATGTTCCAAGGTATGAAGTAGATGGAGTTGAGGGTTCATGTTCCTAAGGTTAGAAGTAGAGGGTTCAACAGGTTGAATGACTGGTAATGTATGTGTTATCTTCCGAACCATGCGTGTGAGTGAGATGAGCATTGTGCGACGTCAAATTCAACCATTACTTGCACAAACTCCATCCCTTGATATTTAGAGGGTGCATTGCTTAATGCATGTAATTATAAATCACAATTTCATGACTCCAGTTCACATCATTTATCACGGCAGCAGAGCACGGTAGGAAGGTAAAAAAACGAAGAAAAAACAAAGGCAGCACAACAGGTGAGCATCGAAAGTGATAAACCCTTCTACCCTCATTGTTGTCGAGACCATTCACCAACGAAAACACATTATAATACCTAATCAATTTAAAGTACAGCAAATTTGACCACCAAAAATTATGATAAACACATTCAAAATCTGTAGTAACAAAAAAACCAGAAATGGCCGCTCTTAAAGACAACACTGTGAATTCCCACACAAGAACAAGCTCTTTCTTAACGGTATCGGCGGAGTGAAAGGGTGTTGTTCCTCTTCCATGTAGCCCTGCGTGAGGGGCGCGCCTTATGGTGCAAGTGGCCTTTACCATTGAGGCCACGGTACTTCTTACCAGCTGATGTAAGCCCCCGGAGCTCCCTGTGCTTGTGGACCGGATTGCAGATCCAGTTAATCCTGGGGTCATTGCGGATAGCATTATGAGCAGCATCCACCAAGATCACCTCAAAATACTTGTAGGTAGAATCCTGCATAAAGTAATTCATTACATAAATTTTCACAACTAATTATGGCAATTTGGAAGACTGAGATTACATGCAGTGGGGCTAGAGAGATTACCTGGTTAATCCAGTATGAATTAAGGACCTTAAGACCCCTAATTTGCGACCAGCACGCTCTTCAGCCACAGAACGCTTGTTTCTCTGGAACTTGAGCTGGGTGATACCCTGATTTGTGGGCTTCCCATACACAATACCCTTGGGAACAGGCCTCTTGCGACCACCACGTCTAACACGGACACGATAAATCACATAACCCTACCAAAAAATACACCACAAAGTTATCTTCTCTGACATGTGTTTACCTTCAAACACGAAAGAAGTACATCATACTACCTAAAGCTACAGCTTCTAACCCACAACAATAGCTTCCCCTTGTCACAAAACCCACACAATAAAAACATCTTAAATTTATTTAACTTGATGTTTAACCCTTTCCTCTTATAGATCAGTTTGAATGATAACATTATGTCCTAAATCCAGCTTCCTGAGTTGCCCAAACAGCATCTACTAGACTGGAATTCATAAATTCACTACCACTTCTGGTCACAACAGAGCTACATGGTTAAAATTTCAGATCTACACCAAAATAAAACATTTCATCACAGACAACTGTCTTGCATTGTTTCAGCCTTTATATTATAACACAGTAACTTGCGCTCAAATAATAAATCACAACATTTACAAGCTCTCTATAGCATAGCTACTGTTTTAACCTTTCTTCCTATTGGCATTTTCATAGGATAACAACTTCCGATAATACCTGAAGCACAACCATTAAAGTTTTTTCAGTCTAACCAATAAAAGCTGTTCAGAGACAATTTCGAACTGCCTAAGCATTTTTACCTGCAACTTCATGTTATAACAGCTTGTGATAAAAGAACATCAAACACAAATGCAAATGATCGCATAAACAAAAAAAAAGCACCATTAAAATAAACAATATATTGAGAATCACAAAAAATTAAATTGCCATAAATGCGTCCCCAAATAATTTACAAAATTTAAATTTAGATCTAAAAATTTAAGTATCCTCCTAAGACAACAACAAAAATGATGAAATGAAAATGCAGTGAGAATTTAAATATAGACTATCATGTCTTGTCACGACAATTTTGCATAATAAAAAATTCCAATTTCTCCAAAACAAAGCCCTCTAGGCTCTAGCAAAACTACTGCATTCTACTATTTAACCCTTTCTGTAAACAATTTCAATTATCATAACTTGCGCAAATTTAACCCTTTCTGTAAACAATTTCAATTATCAAAACTTAGGCCAACAAAAGACAAAGCACACAAAATCAATCATTCATGACTTGTTGATCACTGCTAACAACTACACTCCCAAACATGCCTCGATATAGCTATCAAATCCATATTAAGCCCTACATTATCGCATCAATCCCCATTTTCACATATAATAACAAATCAACAAAAACACGCAACAATTATATTGAGAAATACATTACAAAATCACCAAACAATCACTCTTCACAAGTAAAATTATAGCCAGTAACACCACTTCACACTCAACACAAAAAAAATCCACATTATTACATAAAGATAAGAATCAATATCTTTCTAATTTATTTACCAATATACATTAACAAAAAAGAAGA
Source organism: Piper betle (assembly GCA_033002965.1). Taxonomy (NCBI): domain Eukaryota; kingdom Viridiplantae; phylum Streptophyta; class Magnoliopsida; order Piperales; family Piperaceae; genus Piper; species Piper betle. The sequence continues at coordinate 64,140 of JAURVB010002919.1, read as the reverse complement.
AGGAAAGAAAAACGATCGAACGCGCGAACCTGCTTGGCCTTGTAGCCAAGGCGACGAGCCTTGTCGGGGCGGGTGGGGCGGGTGACGCGAACAATTGAAGGGTGCTGTCGGTACTCCCAACACCTCACCCTCTGCAGGAACCGCATCACGTCGGACTGCTTCTTCCTCCATAGCTCCGATACGTACTTGTACGCACCTTCACAACACCACCACCATCCAAACATCCATTATTACACAAACCCAAAAAAAAAAAACAATTCATACAAAAGATCTCACATAAACATATCGAAAGATTCGATCTTTAGCACGAACATGACGAAATTGAATGCAGAGATCGAGAGAAGGAGGAAGGTATTACCCATGGCGGCCTTCTTCGTTGGCAGTGGCTTCCTGGCTTTTGGGGTGAGACGCCCGCTTATGTATGTTCGGGTTAGGGTTTTCGTCTAAACGGGTAATCCAGACCCGTTTAAACCATTTCTCTGCTTTCTCTTCTTGCATTTAGGTTAATGGGGTGTAATCAAAGTCAAGTCTGTTTGTGAAATAATTACAATTTAAACAATTACACAACTTAATTACAAGTCTGTTTGTGAAATAATTACAAAGCCAAGTCTGATTGTAAAATATAATAAACAAATACACAACTTAGTAATTACAATTTAATGAAATACGTGCAAAGTTTGAACAAAAGAGTGTTTGATTTGATTTTACGACCGATTCGATTGTCCGATTCAAGTTGCAAACAACCTCCACGTATCTTTCCATTACAAAATATTTGGCCATATTTTAATATTTCACTCAATATAATTTTACTTTGAGAATTAATAGTGTATGTACTATCAAAAATCTATATATTTTAAATTTTAATTATTTTTACTTGTGTGTTAAAAGATCTTACAATAAAAATATTAAACCTAGTAAAATTATGAAATAGCTTGGCTTGGCTTGGCATGATTTGGCATGAAACTAGTTTAATTGAACACAAATCAAACGTAGCAACACAGTATTGGCATGAACTCGACTTGACATTTATGACCAGGTAATGAATTAAGGTTGAGCAAAATAATTTAGAAACAAATGAAAAAAAATGATGTTTTATTCAACACGGTTTATTCACAACCCTAAATTTGAGTAGAGATTAGTCTAAATAAATTTAAATAGAAATTTTTAATTTTTATTTTACTTACTTGATATACATTTTTATTAAACAAAAGATTCATCATAACAATTTAATTTATCACTTTTTGTTCTCGATTATATTTAAGTGGCTGAATTTGCTATTTTTCAGAGCCTTTTATTAACAAAAAGTTGATTGGATGGTGTCAACTCACAACACATCGAACCTCTTGAACAGGACTCAAAACTGAGAAATCCCACACACAAAAAAAAGTGTCTTTAACAATGAACAACAATTAGAGTATAAATTATAATACGATTTTAAGCTGCACCGAGTGTGATTTTATTAACCTTCTGAGTTCCAACTACCATGCTACTCACGGGGATATTATTAGTTCCGACGGTTGCCGACGAGTGGGTCCCGGTAAATCAGGTACCTGACCCAACCCAATCCGACCCAGACTACACTGAACTACGGGTTTGAGTCTAACAATATCAGGGCCAGCCAATTCATATCAAATCCAGGGCCATAATGAACCTGATCCTATAAGGACCAGACCCAAAAATTATTTAATTTTTGTTATAAATTTTGATTTTTTAGTATATATTTTAGTATATATATATATATATATATATGAAATATCTTTTAAAATACATTATATTTTATTATAAGTAAGAAAGATTATCATAAAATATTTATAGTTTTGTACATATTTATATAAATGTATGTGATATATTTATTATCGATTTAATTTTTGTTTGGTCTAAGCTTTTAAACTGGGTTCAGGTCCAGCTCGGGTCTAAATCAAAAGAAAATTCTTAAATATAAACTCGGGTTCTAAATTCGGATTCGGGTTTATGGGGTCGGGCTTAAGTCTTGACACTGACCCTATGACAACCCTACTAGTTTGATTGAGATGGATGGGACTTGTAGCTTAATCTTCTCTCTCTCTGTATAGTATACTCATATAAACTTCATATTGTATGTTATATAAAACATGCTTTTGTACATCACAAGAGTTGCCTTCGTGGTCTGTACGGATCTAATTACCTTTTTGTTCAATTAACAAATTAACCTTGGTTGAATAAAAACCTCAATAAACAGATAATAGATTCAACAAATCTGAAGCAGTTCGCTAAAAAATCTTCGAAGTACCACCACGGCACTACCACACAACCGGATCGAGGCGCTGTTAATTGTGAAACAACAGAGTTTTGCAACTTCATTGTGCTTGGTTCCAACTAATGAATATTTTGCATTTAACCCGCACAAAAATGTCCGCACAGACACAAGGTGCCTGCCTACTTAATATATTTTACTTAAGGTTTATACACAAATCTTTATTATATATATATATATATATATGAAATTTTTATAGTGCGCTGCCTGTTTTTACAGTGTAGTGTAGGCAATGCACCACAAAGACAGCCACTCGATCGAATCCAGCCGGTTGTCAATTCCCCCCTTCCTTCCCCCGCTTTCCCACTACTCTATATATACATATAGAAATTTGTTATGGTGCGCTGCATTAACGAATCCAGCGACTCTCATTCAATCCACCAACTAACAAGATGATGGACCCGTCTACCCGTCCGACGGACCCGCCCTCCCGCCCGCGACCGCCCCACCACGGCCTCGCCCCTTGCTGGCGGCCCTGCCTCACCCCTCCCCCCACCCAGCCACGGCCCGCCACCGTGGTCCCCACCCCCGCCAGCATCCTGCAGTTGTCGCCAACCCCCTTCTCTGCCACTGCCAGATCTGCGCCCCTCCGCCCGCCCGCCCCGGCTGGCGGGGCAGAAGGGTGCAGATCTGGTGGTGGCGGAGAAGGGGGGTTGGCGGCAGCTGCAGGGTGCCGGCGAGGGCAGGGACCACGGCGGCGGGCTGTGGCCGGGTGGGGAGGGGTGGGCGGTGGCGAAGGGGTGGCAGGCGCCAGCCGGGGGCGGGTGGGGCGGTGAGGCGCAGATCTGGTGGTGGCGGAGAAAGGGGGGGGGGTTGGCGGCAGCTGTAGGGTGCCGGCGGGGGCGGGGACCACGGCGACGGCGTAGCCGGGTGGGGGGGGGGGGTGGTGGGCAGAGCCGCTGGCAGGGGGCGAGGCCGCAGTCGCGAGGCGGGAGGGCGAGTCGAGCGAGTCCGTTGGAATGGTAGACGGGTCTATAAATTTGAAAAAACGAAAAAATGAACAAGAGCCGCTGGATTTTGATCCAACGGCTCTCGTTCAGCAACGTATGGTGCGGTGCAAAAACTTGCAGCGCATCATAGCACTCTTCTATATATATATATGATATTTATATAGTACGCTGCCTATTTATACATACGCAGGCAGTGCATCATAGATACAGCCAGTCGATCGATATATCCATATGATATGTCAATTCTCCCCCCCATACGTCCCGCGCTTTCCTACATCTTCTCACACCCCTCGCCGCTCATGCCCGCATCCACTACCCCGAGATTCTCCCCAGCCAGCATTCCCGCCCCCAACCCGCTCCTATGCCCTGTTCGCGTCACCATTGCTGCCCCAGTCATGGGTATTTTGTTGGGGGAAGGAAAGGAAGCGTTGGCAAGGCGATGAGAGCATTGGCTGGCAACAAGGTTGTTCGGCGATAAGGTGGCGTAGCAAAATAGAAAGAAGGGGGGGCGCAATCGATCGATAGGGGAAGAAACAAAGGAGAAGACGTTGGGGGTAATTTCATAATAAAAACTTGACTCGATCTTGACTCGAGTTAATATTATAAAATATATCTCAAAAAATATTAAAAAAATATAATAAAGTATCATAAAATAAAATAATCAAGTTTTAACTCACATCCTCTAAACTTAATAACCCACTTAAAATTAATAAATAATGTGAAGGCATACCAAGTTTAGAAAGTAACAAGGCAAGGCAAGGCAAGGCAATTCCCACCAGATTTTGAAGATTGGATTTAGGAGGTTGCTATTTCATTTGTCTCAGTAAACAATAAAACAAACAAGAAATACATTCTTAGTTTCTAAGGCTTCTTGAACCAAGACACAGTATAGATTGTAAAGACTTTTTAAATCTGGCATTGTTGTAAGGTAACTATAGTCAGTATTCCCAGAAGATACAAAATACGCCTCTTGGACATGAAGCATCCTATCAAACTGTAGTCATTGACCCAAGTGTGCCAGTAAAAAAGAATGCCTATTGTCAAAAGAAGATTTTTACCTTTTGATGTATTCTGTACACATTCTTCACGGGCATGGACGCCCGGAGAAAGGTGGCTAAGTCCACTCTTACATCAAGGCACCAGCTGGTAAAGAGAAGCTTCCAGGCAGCCCAAAGGCTCTCTTTAGAGCTCTTAGCACGATGAAGACAAACAAAAGAGTCACAATTTTCTTCGAGGCGAGTTGCCGCAAGTTAAATCTCCAGCCCCGTTGTCTTGCATATCTCAGTACAAACTGGACTGACACCAGAACATATGAAACTATGCATGATACAAGCATCCAAGTTGCCGGCTGCAGTCCATTCACTCGGACCACTTCATCTTTTGGTGCTTCAACCCATGTGTACTCTCTGACAGCCTGGTCAGTTTCACCACCCTGACGGTCAAGCCCCAAGATCTGATTAAGCCAGTTGGAGATTTGAATTAGCAACCTTGCAAGCCATGCTACTTCACTCTCGGAGATGGGTCGCCTCATCCAGTCTCCTTTATATTTGATCTCAGCCCAAGTTCTTTTACCGAATCCTGGGAGCTTAGGAGTAAACTCCTGTCCATGTTGTCCTTGCATTAAGTCTCCCTTAGTCGATGAAGACTTTTCTGTGCTCAGATGGCCAAACAGTGTACTCTTTTGAGTTTTCACAGCGATCACTGCCTTGAGGAAGTCTGTTATATTGTCACCTGATATAGCTTTTGTCTCACCTTCTGCTCGCAATATCAACAGCTGCATGTTGAAAAAACAAAGTTATGCTTCATCATCTGATTTGTATATTGCCACGTGTTAAAAGTAGTAACATACCTGAAACAATTGATGTCCGCCATCTTCACCGCCACTAAATAGTTTGAGATCAGCTTCATTCTCACTTAATCCTTCTTCCCAGTCCTGACCAAAATCCCAAAATAAAATATCTGTTACTTGCAATACTATTTCATATTGAAGATAAAAAATTGAAGTACCCAAATAACTTTATCTGAATTCGACAAGCAAATAGCCAGACTTATTTACACTTATCACGTACAAGCAGAAATATCAAAATGTCTTCAAAGAAATTCCACAAAAATAAAAAAAGATATGTATCAGCTTCCAGTCCTTATTGACTTTGAAGAAACCACAACCCTGCACACAAACTGGTACCTAAAAATGTTCTAGAATGACCAAACTAGTACCTGTAATTGGCTGCGTATATATGGAACAAATTTGGATGTATCATCAAACAATGGTGTAGAAGCTTCAGTTGGTTGGGAGTGATACACTGCATCAACCTTTTGCAGAAATTCCACAAGTTCGCTTGAGGATGTCAAAATGGTCAAGAGCTGTAATGAAAATTATATTAAGCAACTGATGAAAGTACTTTAGTCATTGAGTGAACGACCACCATTATACTTGTTACACTTGCTATGAGGGAAGACCAATTTCAAGATTATAAATGCCTCATTTTCAAAAGAATAAGGACATAGAGAGAATGGTGTAAAGTTGTTAGAGTCTGGACTAGATCGAGATAAGTATCTGAAACACTTGTATGAACAAAAATTCATCTAATTATAAAAAGGCAGTTCTAGGAAATAGCCTTGATTTCTTGTTAAGTGCACTAAAGTTTATTAAATTTCCTACAACAAGGGCTTGCACCAGTTAAACATTCAAGGTGGGGAATGTGGTATTCATTAATGGTTAAACACTGACTACGTAGAAATTTATAGTTTAATACGATGCAATCTAGCAAAAGCAGAGGAGACAGGATCATAAAGAGGAAATAAAAATTATGTCATCGAAAATTATAAGAAAACACAATCTCATTAATACCCTATATAGCTTCACAAAAAAAAAAAACCATTCTGTACAGAGAGAAGATAGACGACTAGGACCAACCTTTAGCACCATCTTTATTATTGTCTCTGGATGCGAGGTAATAAATTTGTGGCAAAACCCTAGAAAATGCATAACTAGAGGGCTGTAGAACATGTAATTGGATAACACATAGCTTTGCCAGTGAGATGAATAAACAGCCTCTGACCTACTATCCCTTGTAATGCCTGCACCTCTTACTCGAGATAGCTCATAACTTTGCATTGGTTTTCTACTTGGCCGATTATGCAGATCTTTTGAGTCAGAACACTTTTCTAAACAAGCCTTCCAGGGCTCAATGTAGTTGATCCAAACTGAGAAGACCTCGGAAACATTTTTCATAGAAGCACCGACCGGGCAAAAGAGAAATGTTCTCAATATAAACCTGTACAATGGCCTCTGAATCACCAAATTCAATGCACCATCAGTTCTTCCCGAACAAAACGTCGAACTCACAATGCCACCAGTCTGCCTTGCACCTCTGCTATATTCCACCACATCCGGCACCATTTTATCATCATTCAAGCCACTATTCAGATAATTCACCACTAATCGAACCGCCTTCCCCAAACCAGCAGTAGGAGGGGCCTCAGCAAACGTCCCTCGAAACGGAAATAAAACTCCAAGCGAACCACAAAAATTAGCCGCAACGGGCAAGAAATCATTGTCAACCAACCAAAACTGGACCAAGGTATGAACAAAGAACTCTTCCCTCAACCAAACCGAATCATCACCCCCAACATTGTACTGCAGCATAGATCCCCGATACGGCCTGCAACCACTCAACCCCGGTTTCGACACGAATTCGCAAAGATAATCACCAAGAAGCCGCATATACACATCACATTCTTGTTTCTCGCCCAAACTGCGTGACGACGAAGATGACGTGGCCACCACCAACGCCGGCAGCGAGCTCGTCCAATTCTCAAACCTAGACCTCCCACTCTTGCGCTCAACATCGCCATGAACAACCCCACAATTCCCCTTGCAAACAGGATAATATGCAAACCAAAACATGTAGAACTCAAATATGTTTAATTCTAGCTGGTATACACCTTGGATGGGATCCTTCTTCAACCTCCCCCTAAATAGAACACACAAATCCCCCAAAACCCCCAAATTCTCGTTCTTGTTCTGCATCAAGAACTTCATATACGCCGGCAACCTCTCCGCCGGGAACACATACTTCACCAGCGAGTGCCGGTCGGCGGCGGAGATGGTGGAGAGCAAAATGCCGGAGGGGGAGAGGAGGTCGACGAGCTTACCGGCGAGGGCGGGGTCGGCGGCCGCCGCGGCTATCCAGCCACCAGCGGGGGAGGCATCGTGGAAGCCGAAGAGCTTGCGGAGGATGTCGGGGAAGGCGAGGGAGAAGAAGGAGCGGGTCTGGTCGGGGACGAGCTTGCGGAGGTGGGAGTCGACGGCGGAACAGGCGGCCGCGGCGTCGGCGGTGAGTATAAGGTCGGCCAGGTCCTGCGGCCTCGCTGGCGAGTCCATGGCCGCCGGCGAGGCGGTGAAGTCGGCGGCGAGCTAGGGTTTGGAGGGTTTTGAGGGAAAACCTTGGTACGGACAAGAGAGAAAATTGAATTTGAAGGAAGGCTAAATGGCGCCTTTATTATCTTTGATGACTAGGGATACCCGATTGATGACACGTGTAATAATAATAATAATAATAATAATTATTATTATTATTATTTTATACTTCGATTCAATTTGATATTTTTAAAATTATTCAAATATTCTATTAAGCTTTATATAGTAAAGTGTATGAGATCTTTCATTGATTTTGTTTCTTGTGATGTGATTAAATTCAAACTACTTCAATGTTGGAAGTAGGGATGAGCATCCGTTGGACAGACATATGTTCAGGTAACCTCAGACAAAAGAGTCTTAAGTGTTGTCCATGTCTATTTACTTAACCTTGTACAAAAAAATCATTTGTGCAGCAATCAAAATTCTTCGATCAAATTGGTCATGGTCGGACATAATTAAAATTTGGTCAATATAAAAAATTAATTTCATCTTCTATTTATTTTATTATCTAATTATTTTTTATTATAATAATTATTTTTTTCTCACAAACAACTAATATCTCATTTATATATTCATTATCTATTTTATTTTTTAGTTTCTTTCATGTCAATTAGCATACAAATTAAAATTATTTTTTAAAAAATATTTAAATAAAGAAATATTATATTATAATGGAAAAATTTTAAAAATAAGATTGATGTGAAACTTAAAGCTAGATATATGTCAAATAAGACCTTTATTGAAATTGAAAGTTCATGAATTGTTTATCTTATTAGAGGCATAAGTAGGAGATTGCAATGAGTAAGTAAGTTGATTATGAAATATTTATCAAAGGAGCCAACACGAACTGATTTGGAGAATTATTTAGATGAACCAACTATTCCTTTTGTGGATAGAGTATATAAGCAATTTAATATATTATTATGGTAAAATATCTTATTATAGAAAAAAATGCTCAAAATGTTTTAGTTATTCTTATGTAAATCATCGCCTTTGAATCGATATTTAGTATTAGAGAACAAACAATTAGTTCAATTAGGAATAATTTGAGCTAAAAATATTTGAAACTTTGATATGTGTATAAAATTGGTTGAAAAGTGAATATGAAGGTAATTTATATTTTATATCCATGTTTTTCTATATTTGATATATTTTTTTAACATATGTTCTTTTCTTGCTACTATATTTTGTAGAGAAACAACCAAGTTCATCATCAAATTTGTTTGGAACAATGAATATTAAATAATATAAATATATTGATGATTGTGTTAATAGAGATAGTACTCTAATATCTTCATGTTTATAATGAGCATGTAAGAATGGAACATTTAGTTTTTTACTCTTCTAATATTTGTAAAATATTTCTATAAGTAGTTAACTCTTTTGTATATATTTTTTATATAGGTAAGCTACATTAGATAAAGAATCGACTATTAGAATATTTTGTCTTTGAAGTATATATAATATTGCACTACATTTTAATATCAAAGATTAATTTAAAGCTTCTATACATTAATTGTCTTTTGTTTGACTTTAAAATGTATAGGAGTTAAATTTTAAAAATTTAGTAAATTATTGTACTAATTGAGAGCATTCTGATTATATAGCAAGCAATTTAATATGATTGTTGATGTGAGTGTATTGTTCTAAATTCTAAAATATGAGGATGACTTATCTTTTTCCTATGTAAGTCACTTTGTGTTATTTTAGATATTAAATATCAATTTTAGCTATAAACTTAATTAATTTTAATATAGATCATAATTTAAAATTTTCGTAGAACATAATATTACCTCACAAATATTGAAGGCATTATGTTATTAATGTAAAATATCAAACACACGGTCATCATTTGGTTGGACAAAAAAATGTCAAAGTTTAATTTATTTTTATTCGGTCAGATTCAGTCAGACATACTTCAGACTTCAATCGGATTCGTTAATTCAACGTCTGCACCTAGGGGTGGGCATCGGTCGGACGGACGTCGGACGAGATATTGTCCGCGTTTGTCCGAAATTTTATCGGACAAAACTTGTCCGACCGAGTTAATGTCCGACTTGTCCGTCGGGCCCGAACAATGTCCGTGGACGGTCCGAAATCAAAACCAAAATTTCTAAAACCCTAACCTAGATACACTGTTCATAGGGCGCCGCCGCCGCCGCCGCAGCATCCTGCCGCCGCCCTCCGCCGCCGCCTCTTGCCGCCGCCCTCCGCCGCCGCCCTGCTCGTCGTCTCTGCCGCCCTGCGCGCCGTCGCCTCTGCCGCCCTGCTCGTCGCCTCCGCCGCCCTGTGCGTCGCCGCCGCCGCCCTGCTCATCGCCCCGCTGCCTCCGCCGGCCTCTGGGTGCAGCGAAACCCCTCCGCCGCCCTGCTCGTCGCCTCTGCCGCCCTGCTCGTCGCCTCCGCCGTCCTGCGCGCCGTCGCCACAGCCCTGCTCGTCGCCCCGCTGCCTCCGCCGGTCTCTGCGCGCAGCGAAACCCCTCCGCCGCGCCTGCCTCCGCCCTCCGCCTGCCCGCCCGCCCTCAGACGCCCCTGCCTCCGCCGCCCGCCGCCAGCGCCGCCACCGGCGTCGCGGTGACTCGTCGGTGGCTGGTGGTGGTCGAGATGTCACGGCGACGGTACGGCTGGGCGGGGCGGCGTCGATCGGTGGCGGGATGGCGGCGGCGACGACGCTAGGGTTTGGGGGGGTTTTGGGGGAGAAGATGATCGGTGGCAAACTCGTAAATAAGACTTGACTCGATACCGGCACGAGTCAACAATAATACCTAACTCAGAATAAAATCTTCAAAAAATCCAAAAATATCAGGAAAAATCCCATAAAATAAAATAAAGACCACAACATCTAAATGATGTATAACTAATAATTCTACCCTATAAGGCGTCTTAATGTATTATTTGGCCTAAAATAATTCTATTCGACTCAAAAATAACGGTCGAATCGATCGGTTCGGACTATAAATCCCTAACTTAGGACACGGGTTTTATAGAGGGAATTGAAAGTTATGAAACTATTTATTTATGGAAGAATATTGAAGAGAAATGTCTTAATTTCAAAATGAAGAAGACAAAAAACATGAATAATTAATTTTTTTGTATTTTTTCATTTGGGTGAGTTATATTGGATGAAGAATTAACTATTAAAATATTTTATCTTTGAAGTATATGTAATATTAGAGTATATTTTGATGTCAATGATTATTTTAAAGTTTTTATACATTGACTATTTTTTGTTTGACTTTAAAAATTGAGAACATGCTAATTAAATTATAAGTGGTTTGATATAATTATTAATATGAAGGTATAGCTCTAAATTCTTAAATGTAAGAATGACTTTTATCTTTTTTCTATGTATGTCATTTTTTGTTATTTTAGATATTAAATATCAAATTTTATGTATAAACTTAATAAATTTTACTGTATATTATATTTTAAAATTTTCATAAATTATAATATTAGCTTTACAAATATTGAAGATATTATATTATTGATATAAAATATCGGACACTCGGTCGGTCGTTCGGTCGGACAAAGAAATGTCCATGTTTGGTTTGTTTTAATTCGGTCAGATTCGGTCGGTCAAATTCGGTCGGACATACTTCGGACTTCGGTCGGACGGACAAATTCGGACGTCCACGCCCACCCCTATCTGCACCCACCCCTAGTTGGAAGAGTATTAAGATTGGTAATAGAGTGGAGTATCACAGGTCTTGAGTTGATTAGAGTTGCTCGTAGTATGATGGTGCATAAGGTATCTTCCCGTATCCTAAGGTTGTTCATTTTATGAGCTTACCACCTCATAATTATTCGTTGCTCGATTGAAATTGATACTCTAGTTATTCATAAGCACACCAACGTTACACGTAGAGTAGCCAGGTCAGGGTAAATCAGGGAGCCAACCTGATCCGAAAACGTTGGGTTTGAGTCTTATATTAGCTTGATTGAGCTCAATATTGTACAAGTAAAAGATGCAAAATGCGCAAAGTATACCAAGGAGATTAATTTACTCACAAAGTGCGAGAGTTTTGACACAAGAACTTCAATGAAATAACCTCTTCATAATCTTACCCATATTTTTATACAGGAACTTGTATAGAACAGCTTAATCCAAAAATAGTAAAGGGAAAGCCATAAGAACGCCATGCTTTCAATTAAGCAACGAGTTGAATGGTTATACAATCAAATATAGGATGTGTAAAGCCAAAAAGTTTCTCTCAGAACGAGAGACAAATTGGATTTTGACCAATAGAGACTGCAACAGAAAAATGGGCAGTGAAATAGACCGCATATCGTGCAGCGATGCCACTCCGCAGAAGTAGCATAAAGGTTGTGTTGAGTTCCTCAGATGCCGGAAAGGTGAGCATCTCTTGTTAGAAATCTGGGTATTTATCATAAGCGAAATCATCGTTAGCAGTCTCATTATAGAATCAATGAAACACATTAAAATCGAGTAATGCAGAGCTAGTGAAAAGTAAATCGAACATCATCTATGATTTCAGAAAGTGATTTTAGGGAGCCTTTGCACCAGGCTGCCTTCAATCATTTTTACAAACATTAGAAATCTTAGTGCAAGTTTCATATTTTAGGCTTTAGTAATTTTTATTTTAAATTTGAATCATGGTTACTAGCCATAGCAAATACTTAAATATTGATCGTTTGATCATTGTAAGAGCATTTGGATGATGGATGAAGTTCAGCTCTTGATGGCTTCCAAATTTCCTCTTATCCTTGGTGGAACCCAGCTTTTCTCCTCCACTCTCTAGTGGATTCTGGCTTCTATCCTTCCCTTCCATAACTCTGGCCCCTTCCCTTCCATAACTCTGGCCCCTTCCCTTTCTTTAATCCATTCCCCATTAGTCTACAACTGTCTAAATATTAGAAAGTAAGATATATGTTAATTAAGGATCATAAACATGTTGATCTTCCATATCAAAGCTGATAACACTCACGTTCGGTTAGCTTCTCCGTAGATGCTCAACAAATGCAATAGAGAGCTATGACAGAAAATAGTTCCACACTTAGAACTTTTAACCTAAACTAACAAAAATCCCCTTTATGATTTTGATATTTGAAAAAGATTGATGCATAGCATAAACAAGAAAAGTAGGCCAAAAAAATTGGAAGAAATTTTCTATAAGGAAAAAGGATACCTTCACAACAAAGCACTTAACGTGGAGGGGGCATGAAGCAGGACAACACTATAACATTAAGAAGACAAAGTTAATGAAGACGCCAGATGAAGCTAAGAGTACCAGCAATAATTTGTCTTCCAGTGAACCAGCCGCAGATCTACAATTTTGAGATTGAAGGTATGTTTCTGTCAGATTTCAGCATTGTACAAAGAACACAATATATTGACTAAAGATTGCTTCACCACCTTTGTATGAAACCAAGAGAAAAGCATTCTATCAAACGCTTTCCAAACCTATTTATATCCAACTTCTTCATTAGATGGCGATAGCTCCGACCACGAAACACCCTATGCCATTGATAGACGAGTGTCTCATAGAATGTCATTTTTGTCTGTTCGAGGACAAACCTGTATTCACAATAACAAAGACATAGTAAATAAGAGAACAAATTTAAGTCAAAAAATTATTTCCAACATGAAGTACAGCTCACCATCGAACAAGACACCTCTGAATACCGGGAGAAATAGGACGTATGTAAGAAGGATCCCGTTGGGCATATAATAAGCCTACCTGCAAAGCAATAAATGATATCATAAATAAGATAACAGTTTAGAACAAGCACAAACAGAACAAAGCAGTTTCTAACTACCTACCTCCAACAATGCATTGGTGCAGGGGTCATCCAGTATCTCGAGACTACAATCAGCTAAATAATTTATCTGCCCCAGAACAATTCATGTAAATCAATTTGACAACAAGATGGGACGGAAAGGGGGATGGAGTGGCATGCAAAAGTTTTGTTACATGCATTGATAAACTAGCTACTTCTTATTTCGCACACTTAACATATTTACTAGCTACATGCATTTTGCACAAGTGACATGGGTTTTGTTATTGCTAGCTGCTGAAGCAGGTAAAGTATTGTAATCTACAGCAGATTTTGTTTTTCCAAATTAAGGGGCATTCCTACCAGCTAAAAATCATCAAGATGAAAGGAAGCCACCAAAATATGATGCCAATGATTATTTACATAATCCAATGCCACTAATTAACCCTTTAACTGAAATCATATATTAGAATACAAAATAGTCTTTTAAAGAGGAAGGATTCCACAATAAATGTAGATCATCAAAACTATAACTTGGGATGAAATTTTCGCATTTATTGCCTGTATAAAATTAATTTGCCATTGTGCAGGAGGTAGGGCTCTATTTCCACTAGTTTCCTTTTTCATTATTAGATTAAGTGCAAATTTCCTTTTCATCAAAGCAACTAATGATTGCCAAAGTTATATATGAGGAAATTCACTAGCTCCATTTGTGTCGCGTACCAACAGAGAGAGTGTCAACTAGTGGATGGTCTCTAAAACCTTGTGCCAGTTTAAAAAATAAGAGGAAAGAAAACACTACCCCAAACTCCGTATTAACAAGAGAATGAACATAATCAATCAGTTGAAGTTTAGCCCACTTAATGCATTGAGAAGGACTGTCAGGAGATGGTGGATGTCTCCAAGGCGCACCAAAGCGAAGTTGGTCCGTGGATATTTTTCCACCATGAACATCGAAGACAAATTTTTCCACTATTGACAAAGCCATATCCATTGCAGGATTCACTTCAGTCATCTGAAATTCAAAAATAGAATCACAAAATCAGGTGTCATCACCATTATCATAAATACCTATTCATAGTTATATAAAAATTTAAAACCACAACATTATTTTACCAACTTCCACAACCTACTGAATATCATGAAGTGATTGCCTTTGTTTTTAGAGAAAGAAACATTAGGAAAGTTAAGATCAAAAGATCTAATTCTTAGTAGGAAAAGAAAAAGCAAACTCATGCTCTCAACAAAGTATCCTGGACAATGTTATAGGTTAACTATGCTCATGTCAAGTGACAAGATCACCTCATTGTATCAATTCTCAACAAAACCTAGAAGGTTTGCCACTTCAACAGTTAACAAGAGACCTGCTTCATCAAAATAAATCTCATTGGAAGCTAAAGCTGCTCAATGGGAAAATCGATGCATGAAAGATAATGAAGCACCCTGGTTTGCCACCATCTACCTACTTGTCAGTCCATTTGTTCCATCAGTCATCAAATGACGGCTTTTTGAGAGGGCACAATGATGAATCGATGATTACATTATGTATCTTCCAATCTCATTCCCCTATAATCGTGGCTTCAAGTCATGGTTTCTTAGAAGATCAGAAATAAGATCGAAGTAAGAACTAACTTCACATAAGTCAGAAGAAGCCCTTGAGCCATAATCGCATCTATCTAAAATCAGCTTGGCTTACATTGTTCCATTTGAAAAAGATAATATCCATTTTTTCCATCAATTCCAGTCATTCTTGATATAACTAATAATTCATGGTCACATCTGATACAGTGTTATCAAAGGTTGTTATTGAAAATTTTTTGGATGTTTAATTTGGCAACAAATTGATGTGAATTTAATGTAGAATACTTTACTTTACACAGTAACAAATCTAAACCTGAAAACAGAACAATCCACCTCCTAGAGAAACTACTTAACATTCAAAGCAGCAGGAGTACTTACCTGTAGATGTGCCAAGTATGCATCCACAACATCTTCAAAACCATAACCCCCTCTTCCAAAATCCTACCATTTAAAGAAAGAGGCTAAGACAACTGTAATACAGTACCTTTTTAAACCAAATATTGTAGTAATTAATGGAAAAAGGCTCTTTTACTGATATAGCTATGCTTACTTCTCAAAGTGCGCCCTTTGTTTCAAAGTATACAGCTCAGACAAGTGTCGCAAATTCTGCCCAAACACTTCAGATATAACTGCCCACTACACAAAGGTCACACCTCAAGTAAATGGTAGTTTGAAGGGACAAACATTTGCAGTTCAAACTTTAAAGACAAATAGATTTACAATTTCCATAAATGAACTAAATATAAATAGGAATATATAAAATGCACACCTCGGAATCACTAAAATAATTGGAGATCATATGCAACTTTGCTTCTTGAGGGGTCCAACCAAAAGTCTAAATAACAAGGAGTAAATATGTTAAGTGTGCAAGGAAAAACCACCGTAGCAGAATAGGTAAAACTCCAATAATATGCAATCATACCTCTCGTGAGATGAAGATATCAGGAAATCCAAAATCCATGAAAGCTCTATAGGAGTAATAGCTGCAACATTGCATGCAACCGATACTCAAATCATTTATCCATTCACAAGAATATGCAGACCCAAGTTCATGCTTGATTAAAATGGCATTCCGCTGGAAAATAATTGACTATACATGCTAAGAAGGACATTAAGAATGAGAATTCTTACTTGAACACAGTTGGGATTCACTTTGTCACTATAAGCCTTTAAAACAAGGAGAAATTTAGTTTATTCTAGGATTCATTATTTCTTAATTACCTCAGTGGAAGGCAACATCTATGATTTTCACAGGCACATGAACTTTCCCTTTTTCTTTCTTCCCTAGATCTCTGTTTTCAGAACTTATCTAGACGACTGGAACACAGACCTTACATCAAATTTTGAACTTGGTTCATCTCAAACATCCATAGAAAAGAGATTAGAGTTTCAGCTATCTCATTATGAATAATATTTATAGGAAATATAAATCACAATAACAAACTCTATATATAGAAGAACCCGCATCAGCTCCAACTGACATGAGAATATCAGCAACTTATCAATCTAACCACTCATTCAAATCATATGGCTGTAATTTTTTTATACTTACAAAACTACCTTCATCATCCAACCGTCCTTGTAATCCAAGGGTTGATATTAAAGTTAGCTTATATAATAGTATAAGCTGTTGTAAATGCTAATTATTCTCATTATAAAATTGGACATTTACAATTTTTTCCAATAAACCAATGTGTATACAGTAAAAGGTTGGAAGTACCGAAACAGAGTGAATTTGTGAAATTACCTATCTGATGTCATAAGAATGACAGGCAGACACCTTTCATTGACCCCAAGACCTATTATTCTCCAGATAAAACTGTCATGATATAACAGTGCATTTATTGTTGAATCATCTTTCAGTACTGCCCTCCGCAAAGCATCAATGTTGTTTATAATTAGCTTTGGCTGTGATCATCAGTTGCAACAATATGTAAGTCAGCAGTCAGAAAAGTTTAATCTAGAGTACTTCTGCTAAACACAGACAAAAGTTTTAGTGCACTATATATTAGAATGCATGTTTAACATGCAATGCATAGCAACCTGGTAGACAAAAAAAAGGACTTTCATGAGGCATCCATGAATCTAGAGAATGCAGGAGAAACAGAGCTAAGAAATTATTATTGGATTTTCACCTCAAAAGCCTTAAGCTTCCTGATTTCAGCTTTGTTTTATCAAGCACACAGGAGCAATGTACACAGGAGTTTTATTAGTAGGACTGTAGGAGTCAAATTGTTAAAAAATTGGTGCTTGACAAAGAAACTAACAATATAGATATCAACTAATCGTTAAAAACTACCATATTTTGATTTCAAATTCATTGATTGGTCATGTATCAGCTAGAGACCATCTCTAGCTGATACATTAGCATAAGAAACTGTTAAAATATTGGTACTTGAACTCAACTACATCAATGAACCCAGGGATGAATCTTAGGCACAAAAAATCAACAAGTCTGTTGAACTAAAAAATTGTTCTGCAAAATGAGTTCCAAGCAGATTATTTCTAAATATTTTCTTACACCAATTAGTTAGGGGCAGGTAACTTAACACATTCTGATTTCATTGGTAGGTGCATAATTGTACAAATTTTTTTATTTTCTCTGATTTCTATAGTAGATACATTAGCATAAGAAACCGGTTATTTTAGTTCAAATTGAGGATGCAAATATTCGGAAGTTATTTTAGTGCAGCTGAAGTTCAGAACTATTTTGTAGGCAATCATGTCAATGCAGCCCTGATCTCAATTTCCGCAAGAACAGATAATGGCAGAAATCAAATATTTAAATAACTAGATCCTAAAATACAAACATGAAAAAATCCATGCCCTATCCACTAGAAAATAGTGAGACAAGTGCTAAAATAAGCACCCAGTGAGGAAATGAAATCAGTGAATTCCCGAGCATTTGAAATCAGCATCAGTTTCACCAGCAAAGGAATAGTAGTGATACCTATCAAAAGATTGATTGTATTATGTGGTCCCACTTTACAGATTGTATTATGTGGTTCCACTTCTATATGAGGATACATAGTTGCCATTCTTATTTTATTCTCATTAGATTCTGAAGTTGATTTGAAGATGGTCAGATTAAAATTAATTTAGATATATATGATAATGTGTTCAATTAATTTAAGGTTCCATTTTATCATGAATTTACATAATCTCTACATATCTTACGCTGTGATTTGTAATCACCAGCATGGATGGACCATGCATTTTTCCTTCCATGGCATCTAATACATTCAACTTACCTAACTAAAGGATTCATCATAACTTAAAAAATTGTAGTCCAAACAACAAAAGAAAATGAAGTAAAGTGTGTCAAATAAAAGTTAACAGATATAGAAAGGAACAACTGACCTGAAAGAAGTCAATCTCAGCAGCAGATGACAATAACTCCACAAGGAGACAGGGCCAATCAGTAGCAGAATTAGCAAGAGACCTCGAGAAGCCACCTTCCCGGTTCAGGTGAGCCACAGAATTAGCCCGCCATTTTTGATGGAGCCCAATTACCTCTTTTGCGAGATGCAATGATAATACTGCTTCATGCAGGTAGGAAGCCTGTTCAAGGGCAACAACCTTGCTTTTACCTTCCTGACTGAGGCTAAACAGGCTATTAATCTCTTCACTTTTGCCTTGCTTCCAAGCATAAGAACAGCACAGGACCACAACACTGATGTGGCCACATTATTTTTGGCCTGATACTTGGATCCAAGAATGTGCTTGAGAGCTCCATTAAGGCCATGCCACTTGTTCATAGTCAAGAAGATTTGGCTGCCACTAATAGCACCAAGGCACAGAGCATGATGAACCATGGATTCAAGGCACTGCTCAAGCTCAGTACGGAGAGAAGATAGGTAAGGACCACGGCAAGGCCCAGTGCACCATGGGGATTGCTGTGCATTAAAGTTGACATAGCCCGTAATGTGGGGAGGCTTGTTCCACTCTTCGAGTAGCCCTGAAAAATTTAAACTATGAGTCACCATATACATTTTCTGGGTTAAAATGCAATGTTCCAACCAGTTAAAAATAGAATAAAAACAAACTAGAAAACAGCAATGTTTAAACTATTAGTCACTTCTACACATTTGATGGGTTTAACATTCAACATTAAAGAAAAGAATATACTATTAACTACTATTTATACACATTTGCTTGGTTGACCTTCAATTTTCAATATTCAAACATGAAAATAGAATGTTCACTGGACAGCAGAATCTTACTTTGACAGATAAGGGTGGTCTTGCCCACGCCTTTAGGGCCATGGAAAATAAGGGGTTGAGGCACACGGTGCTGCTGCCCATAGCTGTGAAGGACCGTCTCCAGCAATGGCCTGGGGAATACCTTCCATGCCCTTCCATTCATCCTCCCTCCCTCATGGAAAATCCAATCCAACCATCTAAATCAATCATAAAGCCAAAGAAGACAGGTTCATTATGCTGTTCTTTCAATTGACACCAATAACATCATTTTCAAGATAGATCAGCCTGCAAAAGTTGATCAATGGATTGAAAACCAAAAAAATGAGAAAACAAACATTAATTTTACCAAGCATTCAATCAAACTAATAATAGACAGACAGATGTAGCCAAATGAACATCTATTCCACCCAGCATTCTATTAAATAGATAATAAACAGTTATAGCCAAACGAATATCAATTCTAATAAGCATGAGATGTTGAAGAGGAGAGAGAACAAGGGGATGGATCTGGAGGAGGGTTGGGAGAGGGAGGACTGCCACAGTGGAGAGATTGGGTGAACGAGAGATAAGCAATGAAGAGGGAGAGCGAAAGATAGGAGGGGCCGAGGGATAGAGAAGGGGAGAGGGAGACAACTGCGATTTTATGTTTGTTTATTTGGACTTGAATATTGCAGGGTTTTATGTTCGTTTGTTTGTTTGCATAGTTTTAATGCCAGTTATTTGTTATCGATTTGTTAATTTTTAAGCTTTTATGTTTAAATAACATATTGTTTCCTATTTGTTTTGGAAAAAAATTGTTTGTTCATTGACAATATTTTTACTTTATATTATTATTTGTTTATGGTAAATATTCTTCTTTTCCAAATAAAAAATTATATTATTTGTTTACTGTTTGTTTGCAGATTATATTCTTTTTTACCTGTCTTATACATATACAATATATGTGTGTGTATGTGTATATATATATACTTATTTATCAAATGTTATTGTCAATCTTATTATTTTTTAATACAAATCTTGGCATTTAATTGTACATCTTAGTACTTGTTTAACCATGAATCTTAGTATTTGATTGTAAAACTTAACGTTTGATTGTTTTTTGGAACCAAAAATTTGCATAATTGGTAGGTATTATCTTTTAATAGTTATTTATATTTCCATCCAATATCCTGGCATTTTTGAGATCTCTTTAAGATCTTTTTTTGCTGGCCGTTGGAACCTGGACAGAGAACCAAAGAGTTGAACCTTGTTTCAAACAGATAATAGGCAGTTTCAACAAAATGAACATCATTTCTACCAAGCATTCTATTAAACAGATAATAGGCAGTGGTGGCCAAATGAACATCATTCATACCAAGTCAAGCATTATATCAAACAGATAATATTAGCAGTTTTTCAGCAAAATGAACATCATTTCTACCAAGCGTTCTAACAAATAGATAATAGGCAGTGGTGGCCAAATGAACATCCAAACAGATAATATTAGCAGTTTTTTAGCAAAATGAACATCATTTCTACCAAGCATTCTATTCAACAGATAATAGGCAGTGGTAGCCAAATGAGCATCATTCATACCAAGTCAAGAATTATATCAAACAGATAATATTAGCAGTTTTTAGCAAAATGAACATCATTTCTACCAAGCATTCTATTTAACAGAAAATATGCATTGGTAGCCAAATGAACATCATTCGTACCAAGTCAAGCATTATATCAAACAGATAATGCTAGCAGTTTTTAGCAAATTGAACATCATTTCTACCAAGCATTCTATCAAACAGATAGCAAACATTACAATTTTTCCACGTCCACCTCTCCCAAACACACAAGTCTAGCGGTAAGTAGTTATGAACAAAGGCAGCAAACTAACAAAACAACAAATAGGAGCATGTGCTCCGACCAGCTTTGTTAGTGTTGTGGTAGAAAGAAGGGGAGAGAAGAAGAGGGGAGAAAGATGACACCTTTTTGCCGTGCCAGTGGTTGCCGGCACTGGTGCAAACTAGGGGCTGTGAAGTTGATAAGTTGGTCGGGGGCGGCGAGGTCGGGTTACGGTGAGAGAATGGTCGGAGTGGAGCCGAGACTCGACAGGTTGGTCCTTCGATTTTGTGTTTTCTTTTTCTTTTTGTTTTTGTTTTTGTTGAGCTCTCTATTAAAGGATTAAAGAAGAGGATGATACGGAACTAAACTTAAAATGTTTATTAATGAAAGGATACTTTTAATGATATTTTTAATTTTTTTAAAAAACTATCATAAGCCACGAATGGGCACGGATTATGTTTGGTCGAGGATTAGCCGACTATAGTTGTGGGCCTGGAGTTATTTTGAAAATCAAACTGGATTCAATATACTTTAGAGTTTAGTCGACTCAAAATTAACTTGGAATTATTTATATATTATTTTAATTAAGTAAATGTTATCCAAATTAACTTATATTCCTCTCTTTCACTTAAAATTGATAAATATATGTTTTATATTACTTAAAAATACTAATTTAGCTAAATTAAGAGGAAATTAAATTATTTTAATAATTTTTTATTACTCAACTCATAAGTTAATTATTAAATTGATTTCTACGGAGTTATTTATAGAATTTGATTCAGAAAGCTATGGAGCATATGGAAATCTTCGAAGAGTCAAAAATAAAATTTAAAACTTTGTAGGTTGGGCACAAAGATTTATTTATATATATACGTTCTTTTTTTTACTTGAACCAAAATTGTACGGTATTCTTGAAGCTTAATACTTTTATTTATAATATAAATTATACATATAATATTATTGTTCTTGACAATGTAGTATTTCTTTGTGACTTCTTTCCCCTGCTATGATTGTTTTCTCTTTGCATTGTTTTACTTATTTAGGTTTTTTTCAAAACATTCAAATGCATATCATCTAATACTAATTCCTTTAACTCGCTCAACAGGTTATGTTTATAATTGAATGCTGCTGTTCTTAGTTAAGTTATGCTCAAATTTTAATGCACTGGCCAAAAGATATTGATGTATAAACAATATATTTAATAAATGAATTAATTGGACGTGTTTACTAATTTATCCACACCTATTCATCACTTTATATACACAGGTTAATAAATAATTTTCATTACCCATTTATACAAGCATACAACAATAAAAGAAATGACAGGTATTATCCTGCAACAGTACAGGAGTCTTGGCAAGTATTGGTGACAATATCCAGTTAATAGTATACTATTTACTTTTCTGTAGTAGTGACCATTTTCCAGCTGTTATCTTTTTAGCTGTCTTGGAGGCTGATTAGACTTTGACTTACTTTGGAGAGCTTTGCACAAATGGGGCTATGGAAAACTCCACTTATATGTAGAAAACCAAAAGTAAACTAAATCAAGAAAACCATGGTAAAATGTGTCAAGAAAAACATGGAAGAATCACTCTTCTAGCCCATACAAGAGATCAATTTTTTTGGGGCTTCTGACATTCAAAGGATTGGGATAAGCTAGGCTGTACCATTCATCCTCTACAGTAGCCTTATTGCCGTGTTCATGATGAATGCTGATCCTTGAAAATTATTGAACACCGGAGACAACGCTTCTCGTCTCTTGTCTCTTGTATGGATAAAAACATGATATTTGACAACCCTTTTTACCCAAGTGGCAATCAATGCACACACCAATAATGCTGGACCAAGAAACTGTTTGGTGGATGTCATGAACTGGATCAGTTGTTGAAGTGAAATATTGCCCGTATTTACGATAGGGTACATGCCACACGTCCCATTTGAGCACGAGCGCCTGTAGCATTAAGCAATAAGCAATGCTATTACATTCATCTCCCATCAAAATCTCTCTGCTGAGTTAGCTTGAATATAGACGCGAACCAAGAAAAGGAAGGCACTAGTCGCTGTAGCTTTACATGTCGCAAATTTTATTGTCGAGGAAATCATTTATAAATCTATAATACAAAATTGCGAATTCTGGGATAATGACGATGACAACGAGGATGATCAGATGATATAAAACTAGGGGAAACCTTACCAGTACAATTATCTGTCTGACTACAAGTTAGTGCAATAAGCTTTGCTAGACATGGAATTGTGCACAAAAAACTACGAATCCCACAGCACCAATGGCTCTTCAAGAAAAAACCCAGATTCCTCTTGATAATCAGAGACCCAGTAGTTGGAGTAGTAGTAATCCCCA
Source organism: Piper betle (assembly GCA_033002965.1). Classification (NCBI taxonomy): domain Eukaryota; kingdom Viridiplantae; phylum Streptophyta; class Magnoliopsida; order Piperales; family Piperaceae; genus Piper; species Piper betle. The sequence goes on along the minus strand of JAURVB010002919.1, from coordinate 40,779 downwards.
TGGCTCAAGCTAATGATATCAGGGAGATTGAAGAATGCATCATCCTCTTCCGCAATGCAAGACTCATCTGAGTAAGTGGTGGTTGTAGGGGAGTCGGTGACCGCCGCCGGCCCCTCCGTGGCCGGCCTGCCTGCAGTTCGGAGCTCGTCAAAAGTCGAACACGCGGCCGCCTTCGCCGCGGCCGCTTGGATGTCTTTAGGGTCGGCGGAGGCGGGGCGGGGAGCACCTCGGCCAGCTCCGGGAAGTTGAGGTAGGCGGACTGGCCCTTGATGGCCATGGCGGCCACGTCGTGTGCTCGAGCCGCCATCTCCGGCGTCGGAAAGGTGCCCAGCCAGATCCTGGACTTCTTCCTCGGCTCTCTGATTTCGGACACCCACTTGCCCCAGTTGCGCATTCTCACTCCTCTGTACACGGGGTGCTTCACTCCACCTTTCTTCTTCTTCACCTCCTCACCATTAATGGACTCATGAACATTAACACATGAAGGTGATGGTAGGCAAGTGTTGCCATCCATGGTTGGTATATGGCATAAGATCAATCAACTAGGAAAGTTCTTCTGAGTCGAGTTTGTCAAGTTTGAGCAAGAAAGGGTCAGAAGTGCATGAGAGCAGGGGTTCAAGAGTTTGGGTTTTAAATATTTTTGGCCATGTAAGAATGTGGACAAAAGAGTAGCTACAGAAAGGCATGTGGGGTCTTTGCTATAAAGCTTCTACAGTCGCACATACGCGAGATAAATAACCATTGCGTGTCCATTGTCCAATATATATACATCCTAACTCTGCATTTGATTGATTAACTCGCAAGAGAAGCGCTTTCTACACGCACTGTTGCTGTGCTTGTGCTGCTTAATGTTAAGGAAGAGGACCCATGTTGTGATTTGTATAGTTGTGAATTGAAAGGTGAGGTTCATGTGTGGTGTTGTCAAGCTGGAGGAGAGCGGTGGGGGAGAGGGGGAGCCCTACCAAGGAGACCACACGAGTGTCGGGAACTGGACTGGGCCAAAGGTTGGTATGGGGGATGTTTTCAGTGTATTGGAGTCTTTGGACTGGTTTGCGGCTTGGAGTACTAGTCTATTGCTCATAATTCCGAGTTTCCATGAAAGAGAAGTGTAGCTGGGATGGGTCGGTGATCTTGCCGGTGGCCCATGGAGCTGAGCTGGGTGGTGGCGGAGGAAGACTTTGGTTGGTGGCAACGTTATGGCTCCCCTTTAGGTGCTGCCATCTGACATATGTTTGTTGTTGCGAGAAACTCTGTGTACTTTGGTACTCATTGGCTTTTTAGGTAGATGATGGGTCCATGCATATGTATTGTGAAAGTTGATTTGAAGTGTTTAGCTTTGCGATATCAAATGCAAATATCTCAATTATGCATACAGTGTTTGGATGGTAGCACCATGCATGCACATCTTATCATGTAGGGCATGCAAGCTGCTCTTGGAATATCAAGAGGTCTTAATTTAAGGTACGTCTTAGGTGTATGAAAAAGGTTTTGATTTATTGAAATTTATCTCATATATGTGTGTCCAAGTATAACATGTCTTAGGTACACTTTTCTTGATTTTTTCTCTAAAGATCTTGTGAACCAAAGAATATAAAAATGGGTTTTATTAGACTCATATATATTGGATTCACATACTATTCCAAGAATAAACTTTTGCAGGCTTTCTGTCTGTAATCTGTGTGGCCTTTTTTTTTACGAGGATGGAGAGGGAGGCCGGCTTTTATTTATGGGGCCTTATCCAGTTATCCCTACAAAAAAGTTAACTGTTTGTACTTTGTAGTTTTTGACAACTTTTAACTTCCAATTTTAAATGATGATGTAGTAGAAAAAACTTTCAATGAGTTACTAAAAGTTGGGCATTCATGTTAATTATTATAATTCCCTTATTAACCAATGATTAAACCCTAACCAATAATTATAAAATAATTTTAATAAATTACTAAAAAATACATACTCCACCAAAAATCTCAAACCTAGTCAAATTAGGAGGAAGATTGGTGTCAAAACTTTGCCATTTAATTAAGATTTTATTTTATCAGATTGGTTTATCGATAACATAGTTATATTAATTTTGTTGGTTAGCAATGTTACCTATTTTGTGCTTAGTTTATCGTCTCCTTTCTAATGTTAGTTGAGAATATTTTGCCAGAACTTTCGGTTGAGCTATTGTAAAGATAAAAAATATATAAATAGTTGAAGAAGGAAATGTAGTGAGGTCTGTGGGCGACGATGCTTTTTTGGTGGAGACATTCTTAATGGATGAATCCCATCAAATTAAATAAGAGGTTAATTTTAACTTAGTTTTACATTGAATAAATATTATCTCATGATATTTCTCATACCAGTTGATTGACATAACGATAAAAATACTTATAAAATAGGGAAAACTTTCTTACATATAACTCTAAATGAAGGAAATGAGGTGTTCAAAAAGAGAAAGAAGAAAGGTTGATGTAAGGTTACTTCGTTGTGATTAAACCTTGACCAGCATGGCGACTCTTGTCAGTCTGCTGTTAGATAATTCTTTATCTTATTTATATTTTATCATATATTCAATTTCTTTAAGATCAAATTTCTAAGAGTAATAATCACATAAATTTATGTCTGGAACACCTATCAGGTAAAAAAGATGAAGAACGTCCTACAAAAACACCGCATAGTTGAAGATCAAAAGAATTATTTGTTTTCTATCTGAACTGAATTCTCAAATATCTACGGGTAAAAATAGTGAGCACAATATTTTTAGAAAATCAGTGAGAAGGATGTAAGTGAGAAGGTGTCGGCTCGAAGGCCAAATGTTATAAAACCCTATTAAAATTCCATGTTAAAAAGTGTAGTCAAATAAATACATGCAATATATCTTTTACGTGGAGGAATGGAGACCACAGTGGGAGCGAGCTTTCATTATCTTCTTTACAGAAAAGAGCACCAAATCTTATCAGAATGGATTCAATGTGTTTCTAATGTCATGAGGATCATTAGTCTTGGGGACCCAGAAAACAGTTCTTTTTAGGACAACAATATATCATTCAACTTGTTTCTTATGAATGTACGTGAAGTTACATCCCTCATACAAATGCATCTAGTCAAGCATTTGATATATGGGTTTTCTTGTCTCTAAACAAGCATGTTCTTTGTGCAGCATTGTGGGGGAGTGTTAATTAAGAGGTTGGTACTCCTTTCTTTACCGACCAGGACCACAGCCAGGTATTTCGGCTCAGTGGAACAGCCGAACAGGAAGATAATTCTGAGATAGCTCTGTGATAACAAGCTTTTCAACCATTCTTTCATCACTAAAACTGCGACTAACCGAAGAACCATCTTCAATGCATCTTCAACCTTTGTAGCTCGATGTAGCACGCATGTCAATTCAAGAACATTGTGTCACATCTAATAACCATGGTTTATAATTAAGGACGTCTTAAGAGTCAGGTTCTGAGTAATTTTATGAAAACTGAAAACCGAATCAGAACCATGTTATTAATTGGGATACATTCGGAATTGGTTTCGTTTGGTTTTTGGTAAGGTTGTAGACACGTCAAAATGCACATTGATATTTCAGTTCTAAACTAAATCAAACTGAACCGAATTAACCAAAATAATCAAAATTTTTAAAAAATATTCTAAAATCTATATTTTATGTTAATTATTATGACATTATTTTATTTTTATGATGAATTTTTATAATTTTTATAATTATTTGTTTAATATGATATATATGTTTATAATTGTTTATTAAACGATTATGTTTAATAAAACAATGATATACTTTTAATTAAGTAATAAAACAAATCTGTCATAGATATGACAATAATATAAATTATGAAGATTTGTTATGATTTTTGACAAATTTAGACCTTCAATGACAAATTTGTCATGAATAATGCCTATTTACTTCGTCTCGCTCGGGGGTGGTTTTGAATTGGATACGATTAGGTTATACGGCAATAGTTTTAAAATTTACGCTAAAATTTTTTCTGACTCAACTATACTTATTTGCTTAGAGTTGACTTCACTCTATTGCCTGAAGAGTCCATATTCTTTTCAACTAAGCGTTATGGCAACATACGAATAAGAATACGCAAATTCAAACATTTGTGCTTGAGTTGGATTGAATATGACTTAATCATGCATGGCTTGTAGGAATCCGAATATCCAAATATGTATTTTCATGTTCGAGTTATTTTCAAACTACCAAATCAGAAACTTATATCCATATAATTTGTCATCTAATTAAACAAATGAATCAAATCTTTCGAGTATGGTTAGAGAATTTCTTCTATGTGTTATAAAAACAAAAACAAAACGTAAAGAACGCAAGTAAATAAGATTTGATTAATTGCCTATTCCTCCAAGTAAACACGAAGAGATTATTTTTGAAGAGCGCCCCCACCTCGTAACATTAAAAAAGTCTCCAGCCGGCGCACTAATTGGCTGACGATACGCCCAACATCCACAACGCACAAAATTTATAGTATCTTCTACGCTGTAATTAGATCCTCTTGATCATTGTCAACGACAATGGAATGCCTACAACATACAAACAAACAAACATGTAGAGATCAACATTATTATAGTACACACCTAATGCAAGATTTAATCCAAGCTTTTGACTTGGGTACATATGCATGGAACATTTTCAATATCAACGCATGCATTTCACTTCAACACAAATAATTTACTAGTTAGTTTGTACTTGTCCTGGTAAACAACTATATAATCACAAGTCCCAACTCGTTAGCGGTAAAATCATAAGACCCAGAACAAGCATCCACACATATTGAGCTGTACTTCGATTGGAATTTGGAGAAGATGATGAGAGTACCGACATGATACTATAATAGAGAAGTTAATTGAAAAGAGAGTGATATAATTTATGTAAGTAGGGATTGATAGAGAGATTGGTGAGATGGATTGATGGGGATGGTCAATAGGAGAAATGCCTTGGTTTTCAAGCTTTTACGCCTACCCACTTGTCTGTGTTAAGCCTACCATATCTATACACCTGATTCTATTTGAATTCAACCCTTCCATGGTCCCTCTTTGTCGGCCGTCGGGGGCCCCTGTTCACGCCGGCAAATTATTCGTTGTGGGGAATGATGTAAGAGAAGAATAATTCCTCTGATCATATTATATATATGAGCAAGCATATGTTTTATTCTCGTTATTCTTCTATATCATTCGGTGTTGCATTTTTTCGGTGAGTCATAATCTTATAGTGCATGGCACCCTTGATGATCTTCGATTTGATGGGAATTACGTGTTTTTAAAGTGCGAAATTTCTGGGCAGTCGGCAAATTTTTGTGGTAAGGTTACCGAGACGTCCAAATCTGCCTGCTACGCAAACAAAGGTCTAACACCAAATGATTAGATGCTAAATACCAACTATTGTCGGCAGAATTTCAGAAATCATAGAAACTATGAACATTATTGATGTTTACATTGAGGAATGTGAATTTATTTTGTTGTTTTTTTCCATGGAGTAATTATTTTGGTTTATGAGTTTTTTTAAAAAATAAAATCTGCTTTCAGTTCAATTTCGGCTTGATTAAGGGTTGGATGATCATGTTTGTAAGTTGGGGTTTGAAATTTTTAGTAAACGACACCTTCCTTATGCGAATCATAAGTCAAATAATTACGAGGCTAAAACTTCGATTAACACAAGCGGCCTAGCTGTTGTGGGAACAAGCACAGGGGACGTAAATTAATTAAGGGTCTCTTTGTACTGTAAGAAAGATAAAGAAAGTGTGAAAAAAGTGTATTTTACTCATATTTTTATTGTTTGGTTGAAAAGATAATGTGAGGAAAAATGTGTTTTCCATCACGGTGGAAAACATCTTCATGCATCATTTTTTTACAAAAAATACAAAAAAATGGGAGAAAGTAATAATGATGTTATACAAATTATTTTTTCATTTCTAACAAGAACACACCAGAGGAAATGAAAGAAAAATTAATTTCTTTTCTTATTTTCTCACTTGCTATCCAAACATAACCCAAACATAAGGCTAATTAAATGGCCCTTCTACAAATTAGTCTTCTTGAGCAATGCCCCCTCATATATATTATATATGAACAAGCATATGCTTCATGAATGTTGGTCATCTACCATTCTTGTTGCATTTTTCGCTATGTCATAATCTCATAGTGCATGGCGCCACCCTGATCTTCGTTTTGATAGGAATGACGTAGATGTTTTGTAAAGTTTGTAACTATTCACTTTGTAAAAAAAGTTCAAAACTTTTCGGCTCAAAATTTCTGGGTAGTCGGCAAAATTTTTTGGAGAAAGGTTACCGAGACGTCCAAATCTGCCTGGAAAAAAGAAAAGTCTAGCCCCCAATGATAAGATGCTATATATAATAGCAAATATTGACATCAAAATTTTAAAATCACGGAGGCTATCATTGTGTTCATGTCATCATTTTATTGGGTCTCGGATGAGTTGATTTTATTGAGTTTAAGTAATATTTATTTTGGTTAATGAAGGTTTTCCTTTTGGCTTCGGAGTGCTACAGTAAACATATTTATCTCATTGGTATATATCACTTAAAATTAAAAGAAATTATTCTAATTATTCTAATTATTTTTTAAAATACTACTAATTTAGGTGATTTATATCAGTCATTCAAGTGATACAGCGGATTTGCCCCTGACTATTTCTTTTAAAAATTAGTAAATTAATGAAATCTTGGTTCATTAGCCTAATAAGGGTGGTTGTTTAATTATCATGTTTTCATTTTCATTTCAGCCTGATTGAGGGTTGGATCATGTTGTTAAGCCGAGATTTGAAATTTTTAGTGGAAGACACCTTCGCCAACCATAAGTCCAATAATTAGGAGGCTCACCTTTGATTAACACAAACATGCATGATGAGCTACACTTTGGACTCTATATATATATATGAACTACATTTTTTATTTAGAGTAATTTAGTAGATCTTATTATTCAAAATCCACATAGATAAATATAAAAATAAATAAAGTATGAATATGATTCTTTCATTTTAATTATCAAAATAATTGTAATAAAAATAAATTTGAAAATATTTTTAAAGTAGTATATTTTAAAAAAATATAAAAGTAGGTTATATTGATATTAAAAAAAGGTAACATTTTATCAACCTCTTGTTCGTGCACCCTAGTTTCTATGTCTATAAATATTATTATGTGAGACACACTAAAAATGTTCAAATTAGAATGTATGTCTACTTTAATGTATCCATTAATTAAACAATAGGCTAATTAGATGGCCTTCCTACAAATTAATATGGAGCACTAATTTGATATGGCCAATTACAAAAGACTAGTTGAGATGTCACACAATGCTGGACCAATATTAAAGATAAATAGGCTCTTTTGAGATACAGTCATCTCATTGAATAAGAGGATAGATTATAATGATTTTTAGTTTGCTTTTTATTTTCGTTATATTTTGATTAGTTGAATATCCTACTTTTAATCAAAGTTTAATTTTTGACAACTTTATTATTAATTGTGCGGTTATGTTAGATATATATAAACTTGGATTTTAGAGATTAAATTGAATTCATTATGGAAAGAGATAAATTATAATGATCTGTTAAATTTATAATTTTTTGTGTTTGTATTTTGATTGGCTGAAAGTCCTTTTATTAAATTTAATCAGAGCATATTCTTTTATATATCTCTTTTAGGAGTTGATAGGCAATATATAACACCCCAATTCAGCCCGAAGGAACAAACCGAATCATGATATTATAATTTGGAAACTACTCGTTGGGCTATTACGAAGACTGTCAGTTGATCTTAACCCTCTTTAGAGGCTTAAGATAGACACCAGACTTGGTTTTCATAAAATACGTGCAAAGTTCGTACTATAAAGGTGGATTTTAGATTTAAAGGATTCCTATATGAACACTCTTAATTGTAATAGAGGTATAACTACTCCTATGACTCTGAGCGGTGACTTTAAAAATGTGATTGTCACTCCCAACTATAGAAGAAGCACACCCCGCTATAGTTTTGAGGTTGTATATTGTTGCGTATGTCATATTCTTACTACTTAGTTCAAGTGATTGACTTAGCTCTTATTATTAATTATATGAAGATGATGTAAGTATTTAAACAAGGGTCATGGTTACCTATTCCACATACCTTGTACGAGCAATAATTAAAGCATCAGAAAATTACACAACATCATCAAGTATCAGGCCATGAAACCTTAATACCTAGACTTCATGTGGGTCTTCAAGTGGTGTGAACCGTAAGCACCTCCACCCACCATTATTGTAACACACAAACAGCTCCAGCCAAATATGTTTTGTGTACCTGACTTAGCTCCTCGTCATGTTACAAGATTCTGGGGCTTATATACCTTGCAAACGATGATTAGCCTTACCCTAAAGTATTATAACTCTACAGTAAAATATAATAATATAAAGATAAAACGTGCTAGCACAATCATCATAACATACATCCAAATTTTACAAGGTTCACATAGTTAGGGCATATGCCCATTATATAGTCATTTACAAAATACATAGTTTAAAGTAAACAACATAATATAGGGACCCCGCCACCACTGCCATTGAGCCAATTGATCCATGCCCCTAGGCCGGCCAACGCTAGGGAACCTCACCTACATATAATAGAAAACTACGCTAGTAATCAAATCCAAATAACTATCAGTAAAATAGCATGCTGACAAATGAGTATTCCATTACCCACAAAAACTTATAAAACTTCAGAATTGTCACATCCTATGCAGTAAACAAACATACATAAACAAGTGTCAGCGAGCATTCATGGCTAATATTCATATTCACATATACAATGCTTATGCTCTATATCCTCCATTTTACACCTGCTACGATACTCGAGTGGCAAAAAGAAAGGTCAAGTTAGTGCCACAAATTCTAGAAATGTGCTGGATTACATAGTACCATCATACACTGCACTACTCTCAGGGTTTGAAGGAGTACTAATGCGGTCCATATATATTTTGATACCACATACTCTCTTATTTGTGAAATTCATAAAAATGCACATACTTATATAATAGGTTTAGGAAAGAAGCTTATATCATATATTTCTGGAGGTTTAGGGATCTCATCCTTGTATTTTTATTAAATATGTGTAGAAAACTCAGCTAAATAGCTCGACATCAAAGGGATTCGATAAAACACAACCAATGTTGTTCAACGTCTAAAACACGGTTAAACTTGACACATGGGGAGTCAAATAGAGATCAAGAAAAGAGAGTCCTACGGACCTGGATGAGTAGAGTTCCGTATTCTAGTTGGTGATCACACCCGTGATACCTAGCATAGAGATGGAACCGAATAAAAATCGGGCCACATCGGACTCAAAATGAGGCAAAGCCTCTACACAAGCTCAACACTTAACAACACTTAATTATCTTTATTAGGTCCTAAGTAAAATTTTAAACCTTATTAGGTAACTTAATTAAGGTTTTGGTTCCATGTTCACTTAGTAGGATTTAATCAATTTTAAGGTTTTTGATCAAATAGGCTCATGATACAATTTTTCGGACAGGTCCAAAAATGTCCAAATGGGCTGAAATTTGGATGGGTTGTCCCTTATGCTGTAAGGTTCATAGGTAAATTCCACTATGGCTCGACCATGGGCCAATAAAAGGGAACAAGGCCCATTAAGCTCGGTCCTAAGGTGCTGGAACAGTATTCCTGAGCTGCACACCAATTTTGTTACTGTGAGTTCGTGGGCTAGAGGACTCCAAATGAGCTTGGGTCAGTAGGCCTAGTTAGGTCACACATGGAGATTAGGCCCAGTAAGAGTTAGGATAAATTTAATTTATAAATGGTCCTAAGTGTATTTTACAAGTTGGGTCACTAGATTGGCTGTTTGTAGAGCTATTTAGACCCTAACAAATTTGAAATTTAAAATAAAATTGGGAACCTACCCAAATGGCCCTAAAATTTTACACACTGCTACTGAGACATAGGGTAAGGTGAGCACCAAGTTTCACTAACATAAGACACACTTAAACCTATTTTAAGGTAATTTACAACCGGAGTGAAAAACTAGGGTTTTCACCCAGCCCTCTTAACACTATCCGTGTAAACACCTCTAAAACATACCTAGATAATTTTTTTCCATTACCAAATTTTACATCTTTCAATTAGACAATTATTTAAGTATCATATAATTTTAAAATATTTTATTAGTTTAAAATTTGTGACTTAAAATATAACACAATCACAGATCAAACTCATAGTTATAAACACACAGGCAATATAAGGCGTACTTATGGGTGATGTTCATGATTATTTAGTAGTTATATTAAGGTTAAGATTTTACCACAAACTCCTATAATTACCATGAAAATATAGCATTCTTTGGATCAGCAGATCATATAAGGTCAGAGAGTAAAAATTGGAGAAAAGAGCACTTATAACACTATAATGGTCCAAGCCACCACCTTTCCTCAATTTTTACCCTCATATATGCAAATTCTAGGGCATGGCAGGTAAAACACCCAACAAAAATGTTGTATATCTACATGTTATGAGTTTAAAAAATAAAAATCATGCAAATGGAACACCATAATGTCAAGATATGTTTTTTATACTGAAAAGGTGCATATCAGTAACCTACATGCATTATAAAAATAATATCTATTTATTTACATGGCCAAATAAGATAAATGTATACTAAAAATTCTCCTAATATTCATATATACATGATAAAAATGTTATAAAAATAAATTCATAGAAGAATACAAGCAATACACATTAGACAATGAGCAACAGAGACAGCCCAAACCTGAGGTTAAGGAGTGAAGACCAAGGGGAGGAAGAAGGCCAAGTAGAGTGGAAGAAAGTAGTTGGAGCTGAAGAGGGAAAGAGAAATGGTGAAAATGTGAGGGAAGAGGTAGTTTTTATAGAAAAAAAGTGGTTGGTTTGGTGATGTCATAGGTATGGGTTACCATACCTAAAGAGGTATAGATTGGATAAGGAGATACAGGTTGGCTTGGTGATGCCATAGAGTTTTAGATGTCATACCTATAGAGGTATGAGTTAGATACATAAAGATGTATGAGTTAGATTAACTAAAGAGGTATGAGTTGGGTTAGCTAAAGAGGTATGGGTTGGGTGATCTCAAATCCCAAAAACTTAGGGTTTTTACCTTAAAGCGATAGTGCCCACCTCAGGAATTGCACTATAGGTCCCAAAAGGGGTTAGGATGGTCCGAAAGGTTATCAAACATACGACAAGAATACAAACGATATGTGAGGGACGCAGTTCTAATATCTAACTATATACGATTAGATTGGACCAAACATGAATAGCCAGGTGTGCCGCATCCAAACAGGTGTACTGAGACCAATGGAGGCTAAGGCCAGGCAACTTACACCATACCATATATGAACCACGGCAAGAAGGGTCAGACCCTACTAACATATAACATGACCCATATATGTTTGGTTGACACTGAATTGCAAAACATTTCCTAAGGCATTACGCCACATTTTCATCATAACAATACAAATTTCACATTCATGCGATTGTGGCCTTACATGTTCTCCATACACATGGGTCTTGTTCCTGCAATTACAACAATCATAGTATACCTGCACAAGTAACATGATTTGTCGTACTTAAATATTTATTTAACGATCAATTCTAGGACTCTAGGACTTGGAGATACTTGTATGAAACTAGTTAGACATGCATACCCTAGAGTATTCTGTTTGCAAAATAAAGGAAATATAGTTAGGTACACAAAAGCTAGCAAACTATCATAGTGTCATATCATGAGGCATAAGCTAACATGAGTCACAACACAAGTCATAAGGCCACACGAGCTAGAGCATGACAACATGATCCATAGTCTCAAGATATCAACACACATGAGTTAACTGCATATACAACAGATAACAAGGTCCCTAAGCGACAAACAACACAAGTGCCAAAAGCCCACAACCAAAACATCAACCCAACATCCATCATGGTCCTCGTGATCTACATAGCTACGTTGGACAATGCCAAGCCTACTCATGTACATAATACAAAAAAATGCGTCAATCTACATAGTAAAAGAAAATGCATCAGCAATGGATGTCACTAAGTCACAAATAATTAATAGGAAAAAATGTCAATACTAACAAATGGATAAAATAGTCACGAAGAACCAAAAGAAACATCAACTCTTCCATATCACACTGATCATAAGCAAAGGGCAATAAGGCTTATCATAATTGCTGATAATCCATACACATTGACCGGATAATATCTGACGGTAATATGCAGGTTATATAACCAATATGGTATAGTTGATGGTCATTCGTAGATATTGCACAATCTGGATATGCTAGACAGATTGTAATAGATCAAATACTACTGAAATATACATTGCATGCAAGTAGTAATCTAATGTATGCATGTGCGTGTGCGTGTATGCTATATATGTGTGTGTGTGTGTGCGTATATATGCATAGTGCATATATATATGCATATATACGTATGAGTATATAAGGCCATCACCGAGCACAATAGGTGGGTATCGACCATGCCCCTTGGTGGCATCACGTATCCCATCCATCTTGCGTGTAAGTTAAAATCTAAAAACATAATACATGTATCAAGACTGCACATGAACATGTCATATAGCGCTATAGTGTGACTTTAAACTAGATATTATAAATTTTCAAAAATTCATCAAGGGATCTCATCCTTGAGGTTCTATTAATTCAGAAGATTAATTAAATAACTAGTAGATAATAAAATTTAATAAAATGTCACTAATTACGTTCTACAATATAAATCAAATTGAATGAACCACGTAGAAGATCAAACAAAAGAGAGTCCTAACAAACCTGAGAAGAACTCTTCGTTCTACCATGTTGTACATGCTCAACTCCGAGCAGCATAACAATGCGAACAACTACACACTCATGTATGATGAATGTGTGCAATGAATGAATAGTTTTACATGCAATAAAGATGAATGATATGCAACAAGAAATTAAAGAAACACATACTAATCTGATATGATAAAATTACTAGCACATGTATTCTGATATGGTGCAATAAATTGAGCAGGTTAATAAACCATGTGCTGAAATCATAAGTGTGATGTCGGTATATTAGAAATATCATTTCAGCTTAAACCTATGCAATTGAGATATCAAAATATGTCAGCATGTCTAGGGATCTGGATCACTAAACTTGAGATATCACAATATACTAAATAGTCACACAATATTTGAATCACTATTAGAATATTTTGATCTAGTTAGAAAAGTAGTTAGCAACCCAATAGTTAAATTGCCGAGGCAAATTGAGATCTGAAACTTAAAGGATGTTAAATTGGACGTATTCGATTGACTCATACGGAGCGAATTGAGATGATGTGATCACCCAATCCAACTGTTCACAAAATATTTTTTATTAATTAATTTTTTATCATATAATAAATTACTTAATTTCATTGTCAAATTAATTAATATTATATGTGGGTTCGTTTTAAAATTAAACATGCACGGAAATTATTATTGCGTTGCTTATTTAATTAATTAATAATTTGCATATGATTCAAGGTGACTTGGACATGACCCAAATTATAAATTTCATATATAGCCTTGATTAGATAATTTAGGAAGCATTTTATGGCATGCAATCATGAAACACACAATGCACAATCTAAACAACAATAAAAGTGCAAACTTTATATTAAAAAATCTAAATTTTATAATGATCTAATATGTAAAATGTATCAAATAATATAGTAAAATGATTACAGTGAAATGTTCTATATGATCCTAATAAGATTTACATGAAACAATGCAAAACAACCAAAGAAATGGTAGAAAAGGGTACCCGGAGGCGAAGAAGAGAACGGAGCAGAAAAGGGGAAAGAAGGAAGAGAGAAGGAGGAGAAGAAGGGTGGAAAAGCGAGGGAAAAGGGAGAAAAAGAGAAGGGGAAAAGGAGAGAGAGAGGGGGAGGTTAGGATTTTTAAAAAATCCCACCCGACGCCATTGAAAAGGCGCCCTGAGGAAGCCCTTGTAGTGTGCGCATGGCACGCGCACTACACATGAGCAAGGTGCCAAGGCACTGGGCGGGTGCCTCCACACCCGACACTTAGCCGAGACAAGAAGAAAAGAGAGAAAAAGAAAAAAGGGAAGGGAAATTATTTGTCATCAGATTTTTGGTCACAAATTCAGTTTCAACTTGGTTCATGACTAGATTCTTTTCGGTTGGTAAATATTTGTGATCAGGTGTTGGTCGCAAATGCGGTGCAAATCAGTTGCAACCTACTCGCAAAATAACTTGAAAATATATATAATACTTGTTATTTTTTGTTTTAAATTACCTATTTAATAATAAAATTTTATATAAATAAATAGATATGATGGCAATATATATATACACACACACACACATAGAATAGAAGTTAAATCTAAAATACAATAAAATATTTTTTGTCATTCATGAAATATAAATCAAATGCTAATACAAAGAAAACTTTGTATCTATATTAAGGGAGGTGCGAGAGGATCACGAGGGGGCATATCAGAGTCATAATCACTAGGGTCATGACGCTGTTCTTTATATAGCAATAATGGATTGGACAAGTCAATCATCTCTGGTCCAAGCCTCCTCCCTTAGTCGTTTGTCTCTCTAGCCAAGAAGCTGGATAAGCTGGCGGTCCTTCTTCAGCTCCTCCCTCATCCTGGTGATCTCAGCTTTTCAATCCCACTCGCAGGCCTCTAAATCCTAGAGTTGATGGAGTAAAGACTCATCAAGATGATGAGTCTGACTCATCATACCAGCACTAGACCTAGCAACATCGATGTGATAAGAAGTGGATCCACGTGACTTAGGAGGAAGGTGGTGCACTGTTGTCCATGCATATCCCAATCAATAATATTGACCCTTGTTTGGCACTAAGATTTCATATCGATATGCCATAGGGTTGATGACCAACAGCTCGCTAGACGGATCAGTTAGCCTGAAAAAGCATTATTCATTAGCATAGAAAAACTAACAATTTTTCAAAAAGAAAACATGCACAAAAGGATAATATCATATGACATTACGTAAAACGAAGTTGATATATTTAAAATTTGTTAATAGAATCAATATAATCTATATAATTTTAAATAAAATGTGGCATAGTCTTCGTTGTAAATAGAACATTAAAAAAATTTCACACTTGTATTTCACAATTTCATAATCCATTTTTCACAAAAGAATTACATATTTGTATCACAATTTCACATTCATCAATCAGGAAATACTTTATCTTCATACGAGTCCTTCTCATGTAAAGCAAAAACAACACAAATATGTTCCTCCAGCCCATGTTTCTTTGCTTACTTGAACAGTTGACAATAATCAAACATTTGACAAATAGTAGAAAAATATAATTACAATGTATAATGCAAATCAAATGAACTTGTGTAAATTTCACAATGAAAATAAAACTCACTTATTTGCTTATTTAAAAAGTACATAACAATCAGAAATAAAATATGGAAACATACAACCACAACCTTAGATATTTTTTCAGCATATGCATCCTTTGCTTTTTCTTTCTGATGCATGTGGTCAAATAAAACTGACCACAAGATAGGGCTGCTCAATTTTTTCTCCTTCATTGAAAAAAAACTTAAATAAATTAGAACCTACTTGAATGATGAACAAAATAATTCAAAAAAATTCATACCAAGCGTTTTTCATGGATCTCTAAACTAACAGATCCACCAACATGACGAGTTATTTCACCGTCCTTCTTCTTCATCCTGTTCATCTTATTTTTCTCGGATAGCTCTTGGAATCTATCAATAGCCTAGTGATTATGAATGAGATGATCCATATATCCGGTTGAATCCAAGTAGGTTGACCTTTCTCCTCATATCTGCGAGGTCCCCTGTGTATTATAGTGCAATTGCTACATCCCTTGCTTGCCTCATCATCCATTATATAATTCGGGAGTTGCCTCGAAGAAGGTAGCTTGCACCTATAGCTCAACCTCCAACCACCATGCATACTTTTCGTGAAACAAAATTAAACAATTTTACAAACTAGGTAATACATTTTTTATTTGGAATTAATGTAAATTGAATGTTAGTGTAATTTACCATCCACTCTCAGTACCACATATCCCTAAGATCAGGGGGTACCCCAGTCCACGTCAGATATGGTCCATGAAACTTGCCCTTAATTGTGACACTAATATGTCTTGGCATACTCCGATCAAGAAGTCTATAAAATTAGCAATAGAATTAGAACATGCTCATCCTAGATCTACATTAAAATTAAATTCACAATATTAAAGTAAGAATATGAAAATATTACCTCCTCGTAACTAGTAAATGGGATCCAAAACATAAAGTAGTCCTTGGTGCTTGCGATCTGTTCGGTCCTCGAGGCTGCTACGAACTACTTGCTTCGTTGGTAGCACCTATATGAGGCTCCTCTACATCATTACCCAATGGAGGTATAGGGGCATGCTCATCCAGTGGCAATGCAATCAGCTCATCCACAGGACCCCTACCACGGGATCTTGATCCACATGGCCCGCTCGCATGCCAAATTGGTCAATGACCACGAGCCATATTTACATAAGCAACGTTTTTTAAAAAATTAGGAGAATTTATTTTTTTGCATTAGAGGATTGCAAAAGTAATATAAAAAATTTGCATTATTACTTGCCACATTGTTATTAGGTATCGTCAGATTCTTATTCTGAATCTAAAGATGGTGTCTCTTCATGTCTGCTATCAGGCATGATTGTAAATTAAAACTATGATAAATTAAAAGTTAATTATGAAATCATAGTGCTCAACTCAAATCGAAACTAATCGAGTCAAGAAAAACACTAAATATTGTACTTGATCTTTATGAATCATAGTGCTTAACTATAGTCCAAACTAATCAACTATAGAAAATCATTAATTTGAATACTTGAGCTTATGGAATTAAATTGTAACTTAATAGTTATGATAATTCAAATCTCAAGTTTAAGCATGGTGTCATCATATTCAGTCAATAATTAATTCATACATAATATAATTGAATAAAAATTGAGTCACATCAGCACACAAAACGAGGCAAAGCCTCTACAACTCAACACTTAACATCACTTAATTATCTTAATTAGGTCCTAAGTGAAGTGTTAAAAATTATTAGGTAGCTTAATTAAGGTTTTAGTTTCATGTTCATTTAGTGGGCTTTAATCAATTCTAAGGTTTTAATTGAATGGGCTTACTAGACGATTTGTTGGATAGGCCTAACAATGCCCAAATGAGCCAATATTTGGATGTGTTGGCCCTTATACTCTAAGGTTCATAGGTAAAATAAGTCAATCAAGGGGAACATGACCCATGAAGCTCGGCCCTAAGGTACTGGAACAATGCTCATGGGCTACAGACCAATTTTGTAATTGTTCGTTCATGGGTTAGAGGACACCAAATGGGTTTGGGTTAGTGGGCCTAGTTGCTAACACATGGAGCTTTAGCCCAATAAGATTTAGACCCAATTTACTTTGTAAATAGGCCTAAGTGGATTTACAATTTGGGTCACACAATAGGGCTGCCCGATTTTTTTCTCCTTCATTGCAAAAAGCTTAAATAAATTAGAGCCTAATTGAACGCCGAACAAAATAATTCAAAAAATGTATTCATACCAAACATTTTTCATGGATTACTAAACTAACAAATCCACCATGATGACGGGTTATTTCACTGTCCTTCTTCATCATCCTGTTCATCCTATTCTTCTTTGATAGCTCTCAAAATCTATCAATAGCCTAGGGATTACGAATGAGATGCTCCATATGTCCGGCTGAATCCAAGCATGTCGACCTTTCTCCACACAATCTGCAAGGTCCCCTGTGTATAATAGTTCATGTGCTACATCCCTCGATTGTTTCATCATCCATTTATATAATTTGGGAGCTGCCTTGAAGAAGGTAGCTCGCACTCGTGGCTCAGCCTCTGGCCTCCCTCCATGTATATTTTTTCGGAGATAAAATTAAACAACTTTACAAACTAGGTAATACATTATTTATTTGTAATTAATATAAATTGAATATTGGTGTAATTTACCATCCACTCTTTGTACCATATATCCCTGAGACCAGGGGTACCTCCATCCACGTTAGATATGGTCCATAGAACTTGCCCTTAATTCTGATACTAATATGTCTTGGCATACTCGGATCAAGAAGTCAATAAAATTCACTATATAATTGAACATGCTCATCTTAGATTTACATTAAAGTTAAATCCACAATATTAGAGAAAGAATATGAAAATATTACCTCCCCGTAACTAGTAACCGGGATCCAAAACACAAAGCAGCCCTTGATGCCTCCAGTCTATTCATTCCTCGAGGCTGCCAAGAACTTCTTGCCTCTTTGGTGGCATCTGCATGAGGCTTCTCCACATCATCACCCAATGGGGGTGTAGGGGCATGCTCATCCTGGTGGCGATGCAATCGGCTCATCCACGGTGTAAAACCCGTGACTCGAGTCAGGGTTTTATAGTTAGAACCAGTCAGTTCGACTATTATTTTTAGTCAGGTTAATTTTAGAGCATGGATACCGAGCCATGGCCAATCATGTGTTATGAACCATGAGAGTCATGTGTGCCTAAGTATATGATGATAATGTTAGTAAGACATTAGTAGAATGAGTGATCAGGATATACAAGAGTACGCCTAAATTTTCTTTATTTATTTACTATTAGATTGTAGAATTATTTTTAGGCCGAACAACACATTATGAAGTGTTATTGGCAGTTTGGGTTGGTTATTAGTTATAGAGCATGTCATTGTGATGTTATGATGTGTATTATGTTTTATGGGATTTTACCCTATTTTTTTGGATTTTTTTAGGAATTATTACAAGTTAGTTATTATTTTTGACTCAAGTTAGAGTAAAATCAAGTTCTACTTATGAGACGACCATCAACCATTCGTCTTCTTCCCCTAACCAATCATCTTCTCCCCCCGACCACTCGTTTTCTCCCCTTGACCACTCATTTTCTTCCCCCGACTACTCGATTTCTTCCCCCAACCACTCGTCTTCTTTCCCCTTGACACCTATTTATTCCAAACCCTCAACGCCATCCCTTTACCTATCGTCGATTCTGCCGCTGGTGATTGTCATCATCGCCGTTGCCATCCAACCGCCGCCTCAACATTGCCAACCCTCCCGTGACCTTTCTAAAATGGAGTAGAGCCCAGTGCCTCCCATTCCAGCTAGATCTTCTGCTAAACTCATTCAGTTGAACCCGATCAAACTTTGGTCACCGACGGGTGCCAAACTCGAGTCTTGAACCGCGCGACAAAACCTAAGTCATCGACGATTACCAACGATGCGATGCACAATTAACTCTGACTTAATTTGTTAAGGGTGATAATTATTAGCACAACATGATAGGATTAATGAATTGTCAAGTTTGCTATTTTATTATAAATAAAAATATGACATTTTCTTGATTGAAGTGTGTTAAAACAAGTGATAAGGAACTAATTAGATAAACTAAATAATTATCATAATCTAATACAATGTAGCGTAGGAAAACTTATGTGTGATTGATGTATGATGTGGTGTGTGTATGCTATAAGATGTTTGATGCATCATTTAGTTATTGGGTGTTAACTTCTAGATTTGATGTGTAGGTAAGAGTAGGAGCTCGCTGCCTAGGTGCGTGAACATGATTGGAGCTTCTACCAGGTCTATTTAAGACTCGTTTCCTGTTTTATGCTCTATTCTATTGTATATTATTTTATTACTTGTAGGACGAGTTAAATGGCGGTTTATCAAAGCCCATTTAACCTAGGCTATTTAGTCGAATAGTTTTTTGGATTAATAGCCCTCAAAGATAAGATCCTTCGAGTATGTTTTCGAAAACAAGATCCACCACAAGTTGCCTTCAAGCGTATTGTATAAATCCCTTTTCAAACCTATATATAGTTTTATCGAGTTTTTAGTAAGACAAGAGATGGGAAAATCGACTCACATGTACTATGAGCAAGTGCACGTGCTTGTCAAAACGGCCTCTGGATTAGTGAGCGGGCTGTTCCAAACCCGAGGGATCCTGACAACTCCCGTTTTGAGTTCCTCACACCCAGAGAAATGTAGAGGTTTGCGGGTTTTGTTTAGTACAGTGCATGTCTGAACTTGTGGTTCAAAGGGTACTAAAGGCGACTTGCCTGAGAGTACTCAGCTTTTGTGCTCAAGGCCAGGAGAATTATGGAGGAAAGGAGAGGGTTTAGGATATACTAGTAGTCCCGAGGGACCAGAAAATGAAATGAGAAAATGCCAAGAGAGGCATCAGCATCAGTAAAGCAGCCAATTTTGGATGTTACCGGGTCCATAGCCTGGTGGCTTCTCAGTAGGTGCCCTTCAGAGAGTTCTGGTGAAGTATACGAATATTTTTCTTTATATGAGAGTTAGCTCTCATAGCCAGTTTGATATTATTTATATTTTGGACCAGTAACACTCATCATTGATATGTTTTTATAATATATGTAGGTGATGATCATGAGTAGGATGTGCCAGCCTGGACAGAGGAGCAATGATGTCTCTTATACACACACATGTCTGACGATAAAATGTTAATGTTTTGTTGATGCTATCATTATATTGAGAATGATGTGATGTAATGTAAGGTATGATAATATAATGTGATATGTTATTTACTTAAGTAATAGAACTTCTAATTGTGACATTTGCATACACATGTTTTAGTAAATATGTTTAGATATTGAATATGTACAACAAGTAAAGCCCAAAAGTGGATGCGAAAAGTGAATAGAATGTACAAATGGGTCGAGACCCAAACTTCAAAATGATTATTCAGCAAATTAGAATGTTGTGTAAATGAAAATATTTGATGTTGGTTTGACAGGGTGGCCCTTAATTGCACATTTAGGGGAGGCTTTGTCCGTTTTATTTTACTAATTTTATCAATTTTCATCGGTATTATTTTGGTATGTAAACTGTTTATTATATCATCCATGTAGTAGCATGTTAGGGTTTTTATGCATTCATCCATGCAAAACGATTGATATTTTCTATCTTGAGACATCGAGAGTAGATCCATACGAATTGGATTTGGGTTAGCTGACCCAATCGGGACTAGTGATATTCTAGTTCGGTTCCCGAGTATGAATCGGATTTTTGGTGTTACAGTTGGGACCATTACCAAGGGATCCATATCTACCTAGCCCACTCACATGCCAAATTGGTTAATAAGCCACCAGCCATATTACATAAGCAAAGTTTTTAAAAAAATTATGAGAATTTATTTTTTTGTATACGAGGATTGCAAAAGTATGACAAAAGTTACATTATTAACATTGTAATGTAGGTATCTTCAGATTCTTATTCTGAATCTAAAGATGACTTCTCTTCATTTCTACTATTAGGCATGATTGTAAATTAAAACTATGATCAATTAAAAGTTAATTATGAATCATAGTGTAAAACCCGTGACTCGAGTCAGGGTTTTACGTTACCGAACCAGTCGGTTCGACCGTTGGTTCAAGTCGAGTCAGTTTCATGAACTGCGTGCTGAGTCGAGGCCAGCCGTGAGTTATGAGCGATGAGAGTCAGGTGTACCTAAATATATGATGATAACGTCGAGAAGATGGTGAGATATGAGTTATCAGAATATATGAAAGTATGCAGTATTTTTCTTTTTTCTCTTTTTATATGTTTGATCGTAGAAATAGTTTTAGGCCGAATAACGCGTTAGGACGCGTTGGATTATATTCGGGTGGGTTATTAGTTATAGAGCATGCCATTTGGATGTTGTTGCGTTTGTTTTATTTTATGGAATTTTTCCATATTTTTCTATATTTGTTTGAGAATTTATTACGAACTAGTTATTATTTTAACTCGAGTAGGAATCGAGTCAATACTTATTTACGAAACTGCCACTAGAGCATTTCTTCTCCCTCCCGACCCTTCTTCACCCAAACCCTCGCCGTGTGTGCTGCCGCCGCCGACACCGCACTGCCGCCGATCGACGCCGCTCCGCCTTGCCGTGTCGCCCCGACCGACCCCGGCCACTGATCGCCTGCCGGCGCGCCGCCGCGATGCCGCGAAGCCGCCTCTGTCATCGCCACTCCGAGCCTGATTCTGCCATCGTCCGGGCCGCGCCGCTGCCGCTGTGACCCCGACGACCACCCCCTCGCCGTCGCCGACATTTCCCCCATCATCCCGACCGCCATCGAGGCCGGCCGTAGCCCAGATCGGAGCACGCCGCCACCGCCGCCCATTTTCGACGCCGCCGTCGACGGCCATCGCCGCCTCGGCAGCTTTGTTTGAGACCACCATCGGACCAAGCTCGTCGAACTGGTGCCGATAGACCCCTGATTGCCCCGTCCCGAATCATCGCCAGAAAACCGTCAGAATCCGCCGGAACCGCCGGAAAATTGGATTCGTGGGAAATTTGCCGAATCATCCGCCGAACGCACCCGGTCCAATCTGATCGGACTTCGGACGCCGCTAGGTGCCGAGTTCGAGTTTCGAGCCACGAAACGGAAACCCTAGCCGTCGCCGATTTTCGACGACGCGAGGTATAATTTATTTTAACTTAATTATTTGAAAGTATTGATTATTAGAATTGCATGCTAGGATTGGTGAATTGTGTGTTATAATAATATATATAAATGTAGATTTGATTAAGGATAAAATATGAAATTTGTTTGATTGAGTGGTGTTAAAAATGGAGACTAAGAAACTAATTAGGGTAACTAGGTGATGATCATGATCTAATGCAAACTAGCCTAAGTAGACTTGCTAGAATTGATATAGGCTGATGTGTGTTGATTGATGCGTGATTGTGTTGATTGTGTGTGCATGCTATAGGATGTGTGATTCATCATGCGGGCGTTAGTTTTTAGCTTGATTGTGTAGGTACGGTGTAGGAGCTCGCCGCCTAGGCGCGTGGACCCGTTTGGAGCTTCTACCAGGTCCGTTTAGGACTCGTTCTCTGTTTTTACGCTACTCTATTGTGTATTTGATTTATCATGTGCAGGACGAGTTAAGTAGCGTTTTATCGGATCCCACTTAACTCGGGCCATTTAGCCAACAGTTTTTCGGATTAATAACCCTCGAGGATGAGATCCCTCGAGTTTGTTTTCGAACTTCAGATCCAGCTCACGATGCCTTCGGGCCTATTGTATAAATCCCAACCTAGACCTATATATATGTATAGTTTTCGCGTTTTCAGTGAGAGATTGAATGAGGGAAATCCGACTACCGTGCTACGCGAGCGGGCACGTGTGAGTCGATAGTGGGCTCTGGAATGGTGTGCGGGCCGTTTCATTCCCGAGGGATCCTGACAACTCCACCTTTGAGTTCCTCAAACCCGGAGAAGTGTGGAGGTTCACGGGTACTGCATTGCAGCGCATGTCTAGACTTGTGGTTTCAAAGGGTACTAAAGGCGACTGCCTGAGAGTGCTCGGCCTTCGTACTCAAGGCCAGGAGTAATATGGAAGGTGCAGAGGGCGGAAAGGAATGAGATTTGATGCGAGAAGCGATAGAGAAATGGCCAAGGTATGAGAATGAGAAAGAAAGGGGGACGCTGTCGACCTGAGGGCGACGGCTCCCATATGTGCCCTGATGAGAGTTCTTGAGGAAGTATATGGTTTTCATTCAACAGGAGAGTTTGCTCTCCTGTGCCAGATTGATATTAGTTATTTTCCGGGCCGGTAACACTCGTTACTGACGGTTTTTCTATATATATGTAGGTGAGGAATGCGAGTGATGAAAGCTGTCGGGACTGCGGAAGAGCAGCACGGAACCGCGCACACATGTACCTGCCGCATGTAACGTATAATGATGATGTGTTAATGCTATGTGAATGATAATTTAGACGTGTTTGTTTGGATGAATTGCCTG
Organism: Piper betle; assembly: GCA_033002965.1. Lineage (NCBI taxonomy): Eukaryota > Viridiplantae > Streptophyta > Magnoliopsida > Piperales > Piperaceae > Piper > Piper betle. Next base: position 16,896 of record JAURVB010002919.1, on the reverse strand, counting down.
TTATGAAATGAACGGATAGATGTGAATGAGCAGGGACCCTTGAGTTCAGCCTCGGCTTAGATGAAAACAAATGAGATAATAATGGAATGCCGCGGTAGATTTTTATGTTTTGTCGTATTTTGATAAAATATTTATATACCTTTGTGGTGGACAGGTTGGCCCTTATTGCACTTTTAGGGGAAATTCTGTCCGTTTTTACGTAGTATATATTTTCTTTTGGTTTCTCATTTATTGTTTTGTCTTGTTTTTGCTTGTACATCATAGCATGCATGTAGGACCGCGTTAGAACCCAATTGTTCCCATTCATGCATTTCATGTTTGCATCTCCATCTTGAGACGCCGAGGGCAGATCCGGGTCGGCTTAACCGAACCCAGTAGATTAGCGAATGGTTCGGTCGCCGGTGACATTTCCAGGTCGGTTCACGGGTGAGCCGAAACGGGGTGTTACACATAGTGCTAAACTCAAATTGAAACTATTCGAGTAAAGAAAAACACAAAGTATTGTACTTGATCTTTTTGGAATTATTGTGCTTAAAACTAATCAATTATTGAAAATCATTAATTTGAATACTTGACCTTAAGGAATTAAATTGTAACTTGAGTTATGAAATCTCAAATCACAAGTTTAAACAGGATGTCTTCTATTAATTCAATAATTAATTCACACATCTATTTTTAATCATCACAAAATATTTATTACTTTTAATTACTAATTTTAATCATTAATTTAAACAAAATGAAATAAAAATTATGATAATAATCTTATGATATTTATTAAAACAGCATGCACAAAATAAAGCCTAATTTTAATAATAGTATCATATATATATATATATATATATATATATATATATATGAACTTCATTAAAATAAAATTTCAAACTGATCAAATTAATTAGATTTTTAAAAATCCAAATACCCTAATTCCAAAATATATCCAAAATAACAATCATAATCACAAAATAAACCCTAATTTTAAAGAATCCTCATAATAATAAACATTCAACAATAATTTACAAACAAGAACAATTAATAATTCAATCTTAGTTGACATATTTATCAAAAAAAATGAAAACTTTAAAAAGTAGAATATGAAACCTAAAATGTGTGTGGCAAGTGCGTCAACGATGAGCGGTGGCGGCAAGTGACGGCGGGAAGCGAGTGGCGAGTGATGTCAGCATGTTAGGGTTCAGGAGCTGAAGCCTCCATTTTTTTTACAGTATTTAACATTTTGTGACTGCCAATCTGATCGTAATTTAAGATATAAAATTTTCAATCATCTTACGACTATGTACATGATTGCAAATTCATTTTCAAGTTATGAAGTTTTACAATGAACTTAGTGGCTGTTATGCAACCAAAAAGGACGATCGCAATTCATTTTTAAATTATGAAGTTTCGAAATGAAACTTAGTGACTGTCATGCGATCGAAAAAGACGGTCACAAATAGCATTGATCACTTTGGTTGTAAATAGCAGTGACTACAAAGAGCTGCTATAAAGTTATCAGTTTGCTAATTCGATCACTACATGCTTACTAAGCTATCGATATATTTAGCGACCGGAGTTGTGGTCGCAACGCAGTTGTAAAAGTGACCTGTTTCAAAGCGGTCACACCACGATTGTAAATTTGCGACCGTAAATTGACAAACGATTTTCTACTAGTGTATATAATTATGTCTAAAATCTTGGATAGGTGGAAGCAGGCTTACTTTCTCAAGCGAACTCATCAACACTGCTATGCTCTAGGGTGGGAGTCAAGGGCCTCCATGTCCACCGCGCCCCATTGCCCGCCCTCCGGTGGCAGTGGGCTATCGACCCCACGCGACTATGCTTGAAATAAAAAAATGGATATTATTTTTATAAAAATATATTTAAATATAAAAAAATAAAAATAAGTATATATAATTATTTGTTTATTTATTTTTAAAATTTTTCATGGCTAATTATCACAGACAGACCTAATTTGTTACAAACTTTCTATGGTGGATAGCAGTGTCAAAATTTTCATAGCTTTTGCTGTGTCAATCTATCGTGACAAATATTTTTGATACCGTCTTCCATAACAAGATTGTTAAATGCGTAGCTTATAGACACAAAAACGTTCCCGTGTAGGGTTTTTGATACTGCAATTGTAATGACAAAAGCCCATTTTTACTATACCCTCCTTCACCTTGACCTTCTCTTCTTGTTCTTGCCAAATCTCATAATTATAAGGGTTGTTATTAATTAATGTGAGTTCACATGAAAAATAACCTCTGCAAACTAGTTACTTGATATTAATTTTTTCTTCCTAATACGGCTTTATGCACTCAAAATGAGGGAAAGTTGCCACCCAAAATTTGATGCCATGTTATTAATATAGCGACTTTAACCCTAACTTGTCACAACAAAGAATACCTTTTGTTATCTTTATAATGTATATATAATAATTGTTCAACAATATAGCGATGGAATAATTATTTAAGGAGCTAAATCACATCTAATTCAGTCCAAATTAAATCACCTAGCTAAATTAATTACATGTAGTGATCGACCTAGTTAACGTGCATTAAGCAAACTAATTAGGATCATAAAAGTACAACTAACACAAAATGTCGCTCGTACACGAAGAAGTGCAACATGAAATCCGAGCCGCCATTATCATCCTAAATCAATTAACATTGTGCACATCAAAGAATTAATCACGATAACCTTTATTGTTATTATTTTTTATTTTTGTTGTTGTATTTTGATTGATTAAATCTATTACTTTTAATCAGAAATTGGTATTAAATTCTATTTTTGTTAATAAGACCAGATATCTTTATACTCTAGTGGAAAGGTTACACCTAATTAGATAAAAAATTATAGGTTACAAGTATTCATAAAAAGAAAAGGAAAGTTACACTTAATTATACAAATACCTAAAATGTAAATACTATTATATGTCATGCATTAGTTTATATATATTAAAAAATTCATATGCTGCCACTTGAAGCGATACTTATATTTTTGTTTTTCCTTCATTCCATGAACATGCTGCAAATATAGGCAGCTGCAAGCTAATGGGGCTGGTTTTGCAGCTTCAAGCATCTCTATACTGACATGGGAAAAATTAAAACATATTTATATTTGCATACAAGGAAATATAAAATATATGATGGGGACATTAAAAAAGCTAAAAAGTAAAGAAATCTTGTAGTGCATGTTTTACTTTTACCTCCTTTTATTTCTCTACATTAAAATATGCATTTCAGACTATTGAAATTGTCGTCGAAAACATGCAGTTCTTAGGATCCCAAAGTTTTAAAGCTTTGCATGTGTTGGCTTAATCAACTTGGATGCATGGGTACTAATAGTTGAGAGGTCGATGCAATGGGAGAGTGCAGCAACGAGCCGTTTAATGTCATTCAATGAATGTGCAGCACTCAAAGATATTCGCAACCTGCTATATGTTAAACAAGAAGTTGAAGACTCACTTACCAAAAAACAATGTTTGCAGATTGTATCTTGAACATATCATAACTGTGAAATTTTTACCTGCATGCATTGGGAGCAACGGCTGGAGGTGTCACTGCAATGACATGAAATCCTAACTTCAACAAGTCCCTGAATTAACATATTCCACTTAGAAAACCCAAAAAATTGTTGTGAACATCGTCAATTGTATATTACTCAAAATAAGGGAAAAGATTATTAGTTTACCTGCTAGCCTTATGACATGTCTTCTTATCCCCAAGAATGAGTGAAATTATGGGGCTAGCAACTGGGATTTTGGTTAAGGAGGAGAAAGCATCTACGAGGTCCCAGACAGCTTGTCTACGCCATTTCTCCTTCTTTGCCACAATGACAGCAGCTGCGAAAGAAACATACTGAGTTCTTAAACTTTGTTTGAAAGACAAATATGGAATTCTCAGTATAAAACTAGAGTTGTTATATATGTTTGTCATAAGTCATAACATGGATAATATCTATCATACCATCTGCAGCAGCAACAACAGGAACAGGGAGGGCAGTTGTGAAGATAAATGAGCGACCTCTTGACTGTAATATTTGTTTCCAACTCTTGCTATTGATCGATCACCAAAACTAAATCAATTGAAAATATATTGAAATACAAAAATATAACAAATTAGAACATTAATATATAATCTCTAATTAAGCCTTTATTGATTAAATTATTACTATGCACAAGTGTTGGAAAATTAAGAGTGAAGAGCGCTCTTGCCTGCAAGAAATGAAGCCACCAACACAACCTCCGGCCTTGCTCAATGTACCCACAAAAAGATCAACATCCTTCTCACACTTGAACATCTCTGCAACTCCACGGCCGTTCTCTCCACAGATAAATGACCCATGAGCCTTCATATTGCAAGTTGATTAACCAGCAAGCTTTAAATTGGTTCATAGCAATATAATCATGTTGATGAACAAAATAGACGGTTAATTACATCATCAACAATGAGCAAAAAACCATTCTTCTTCCTTAGTGCGACAAGTTCATCGAGTGGGCAAAAGTCTCCATCCATGCTGAATAATCTGTGTAGATTTCAAATGGCGAATTGTTATTAGGGGTTAAAAATGTCCTAGTCTACATGTTCAACACAAATCATTTTATGAGCATATGAACTCACCCATCTGTTATGACCACTTTTCGCTTCAATGGGCAATTAGACCTGTCAAATAAAGTGGATAATTAAAGAACTAATCAATCATATATAAATACCAATGGACACCAAAAATAAAAAACAAATATTCAGAAATTGGTGAACCTACAGAAGTTTATCAAGATGTGTCATATCACAGTGCTTGTAGACATAGACCTCTACTTCCCCATGCCTCTCAACAAAACGAAGGCCATCTATAATGGATGCATGGTTTAGAGCATCAGAAAAAATGGCGACCCTTTCATCTTTTCTTGGTCTACCATTATCTGACAGAAGAGATGCAATGCTCCCTATACCAGCCATTAAAGTCAAGTTGGCAGCAAAACCAGATGGCAAAAGAAGACATTCCTGCAATATATGAAGTTCACACATTCAAGTCACATATGTGTATAACGTCTGCCTTGGGTTTTTCATACAGGAAGAAAGCACATAATGTAAACTTAATTTCACAATTTTTGTGGTTTAATAAAAAACACAAAACAAACTTTATCAACACTAAGGGGTTTATTATTTTGAATACCTCTTTGTTTTTCAAATCAGCCAGTGTTGATTCCAATAGTCTATGGTAATCAGTGTATCCACACATCAAAGCAGAAGATCTAGGGCCCATGCCAAGCTCTAGGGCTGCCTGAAACACCATATAAAAAGATTCGTTAATTAGTATAGGGCGCATTGATCCGAATCTAAATATCCCAACCCGAATGCAATCTGAATACAAAGATTACTTCTAATTTATTTACTGCATCGATATCCAATCTAAATCTGCAAAAATTAGTATCTGATCTGTATCCAATCTAATCGAATAAAATAATATAAATAATATAAATTTTAATATAAAGATAGAGAAAAAATAATATAATGTTATAAAATATCTCATATTTAGATCTTAAATAGATCAGATCACTCTAAACCTGACCTGTATCAGATCTCAATATTTTTTACTATATTATATATTTAAAAATTTTAACCCGAATCCAATCAAAAAATGTTTCGAATTGAATATAAACCGGATCAAATATGGATCAGATTTATGGATATCAGGTATGCGAGCCTATCTCTAGCTTAGTATGAAGATTGCTTAGCATCATCTCAAATTGATATAAAGAAACAAAGTCAAGCTGAATCTAATCATTCATTTAATCAAGTGAACGTATTTGTTCAAATCAGATAAAATTGTCCGCATCATCTAACTAACTAATTTAATAACTTTTATGTCTAACTCAACGCTAATTCCAATTAAACCAGCTGTGAATTATTTGTGATCAATTTGGAGTAAGCTGATTAAAATAATCGAACCATTTCACAATCTTGGGAATGGGAAATGATAAAACTATAGTCAGAATTTTCTCGGGTCAATATTTCCCTTATCATATAAATGATGTGTGATTGGCTCGTCTTTAATTTTTCTTTTTTAAAAAATACATGCAAAAATAGTCTAGTATGACAATCAATGTTAGTAATTTTCAATTATATACCTTTGCAGCAACTTTCCTAACTGCAGGATGGGAAGTGAGGGGCCAGGTAGTCATTGCTTGAATACAGAAGTAGCTTCCTCATCCTCCTCTTTGATCCACACTCTGTTGCATTCAATTCCAATTCTCCAGCTTGTACATTGGAATCCCCGGTTACCAATAAGAGCAAAATAAAGCATACTACTGCTACTATATTCTTTGGCTAAACGTACTTGTTGCAAGAAAGTATAAGTGCATGTACCTGCAGAGCTGGGAATATCATGGAGCCATTTATAGAATGTGGGCTCATCAATGGCCACCTCGGCGGACGATCGATCCCCCGGCCGGGGACCGTCGAGGGTCTCAAAGTTGCAGGGGTCGGCAAGGGTGGAAGCGTCCTCCGGCGACAGAGAAACTGGCCGGAGGAAGCCAATGCGGCCCTGGGAGGCCAGTATATGAAAGGCCTTGACCACCCACTCATTCCATGGGGACTCCATATATCTCCAAGGAATTCTCAATCACGAAAGCTCACAAGTATATGTATCTCGTGGAAGCTCCATGCCATATGGATTTTATAACCAGGAGTTGAGGGTAACTAGAAACCTTGATTAAAAGAAAGGAGACAATTACTCGGTAACGAGTTCGTAAATCAAAAGTTAAGGCCTAGCAATATAATTGATCTCTAAGTTCTATGAACATAACGAGAGCAACATCTAATTTATTTTTTGATTAAAATTCATCGTGCGGGCTTATTTTTTCTAAAATAAGTGATTTTTTTAGGAAAGATACGCGGGAATAAAGATAAAAAATGTATACGTATTATCTGCTAAAGAGTCTAAGATTTTGGACCTTGCGAATTTGGTGCCAAGTGGATGGCTGCCTACCCAATTGGTAAATTGTCACATTTATTGTAATGGTTGGCTATATATTTATTAGCCAACCATATTGCTAGATATATATTATTGAAGATATTTAAGGTCTTACAAAAGATTACTACTCTAGAGAATTTAGTAGTTAATGTGACAATTTACCTTAAGGCCCGATCAATTTTAAACAGAGTACCCATTCATTAAATGTCTTAGTGATAGTATTGTTATTATAAGTATTTTTATTTATGATTCTTTAGTTATTCATTGGGTCATACAACTTGTGAGACCTACATCATATTATTTTCTAAAATAGTAAGACTTTAAACAAAATTATTATACTAGTAGAAAATCAATCTTTAGCGATCAAAAATCCAGGCACTGAAGACCATAAATGTGGTTGTTGATAAACGTTGCGATCAAATTTACGACTTCATAATCCGGTTGCAACAACTAAATTTGTTGATAATGGACTCAACAAGTCGGCCATCCTTGCTTTGAGCCTCCTCCCTCAGTTGATTCTCTCTCTTGTCAAGAAGTTAGGTAAGCTGGCCAGTCTCAGGATCATTCTCATCCCTCATTCTCAACAAGTCGGAGAGCCAAACAGTTGATTCTCTCTTCACCCTCATCTCCTCCCCTCATTCTCATGATCTCTGTTTGTCTATCCTGCTCACGAGTCTCTAAATCCTCGAGCTGGAAAAGGAAAGGACTCATGAGCCTGAGGAGTTTGGCTCATCGTACCATCACCAGACCGCAACATCATTGACGAGCTAAGAGTTGGATCCACATGACTTAGGAGGAAGGTGGCACACTTCCATCAATGTAGATCTCAATCCATAATACCTGACCCTTGTTTGGCTCTCCCGACCAGATATCTGTATGCAACAAGGTTCGACCGCCAATGGCCAGCTAGATGGTTCAGTGCTATATGTCGATTTTATATGCTCTTGGTGCCTAGCTTGAAAAAATGTAATTGATTAGCACAGATTAGTTAACAGTTTTAAAAAAAAGAAAACATGTACAAAATGAGTAGAACATCATATGACATTACGTAAAAGAAGTTTGATATATTTGAAAATTTTTAATGAAATCATTATAAAGTAAACAATTTTAAAGAAAATCTGGTAGAATCTCCCCTCTATGTGGAAATTAGAAAAATTTCACACTACGTACAAATTTTGCATTTCATATTTCACAAGTTCATAATTTATATTTCCCATAAAATGTACTACATTCAACGAACAATTTCGCATTCATCAAGCAGGAAATGTTTGGTCTTTACAAAGATCCTTCTCTTCCTAAGCAAAAACAACACAACTTCACCAACCCATGTTTGTTGTGTTTACACGAATTGCTAACAATAATTAACATTTGACAAATAGTAAAAAATAGAATTACACATTCATAAAACAATATAATATCCGCCAAGCAGGAAATACTTGGTCTTCACATGGGTCATTCTCTTGCAAAGCAAAAACAACACAAATGCTCCTCTAACCTATGTTTATTCGTTTAAACAAACTGTTGGCAACAAGTAAGCATTTGGTAAATAGTAGGAAGATAAAAACCAATGTTGTTGTACAAATCAAGCTAACTTGTAAATTTCACAACAAAATTATAATTCGAAATGGAAATTTGAACTCACTTATTTCCTTATTTAAAAAGAACAAAACAAGTAGAAATAAAATAAAATATAAAAACTTACGCACACAACCTCAAACTTCTTATCGACATATGCACCATTCTCTTTGTCTTTTTGGTGTCTGGTCAAACAAAACTGACCATGGGTAGGGGCTCTATGAGATTTCTCTTGCATTGTAAAAGAACTTAAATAAATTATAACTTAATAAAATGGCAAAAAAATAATTAAAGGAAAGCAATTATACCAAACATTTTTCATGGATCTCTAAACTAACATATTCACCAACATGACGGGTTATTTCACCATCCTTCTCTGTCATCCAATTCTTATTATATTTCTCTGATAGCCCAGTGAGATGCTCCCAGATCTCTGACTGAATCCAAGCAAGCCAACCTTCCTCCACACAGTCTATAAGGTCCCCCTTTGTCGCACTTGTGCAAGTGCTATATCCCTCACTCACTTCATCATCCCCTCAAATAATTTGGGAGTTGCCTCGAAGAAGGCAGCTCACGCCCTTGGCTCATCATCTAGCCTCTATGTATGCTTCACATGAAAGAAAAATTAAAACAACTTTACAAACAAGGTAATATATTTTTCATGTGTAGATAATGTAATTGAATGTTGGTGTAATTTACCATCCACTCTCTACACCATATATCCTTAAGATCAAGATGTACGTCAGTCCACGTCATATATGGTCCATAGAACTTACACTTAATTGTGACACTAATATGTATAGGCATACTCAGATCAAGTAATCTATAAAATTTACAAAATAATTAGAACATGCTCATCCCAGATCTACATTAAAATTAAATTCACAATATTAGAGTGAGAATATGAAAACATTACCTCCCGTAACTGGATGAAACAACGCTAAACAATGCTCTGGAAGATACAATAGTGACAACGTCTTTGGTCTCTATAGTCCTTGAGGCTACCGATAATTAACTGCCTAGTCAGTGGCATCTGCATGAGGCTCCTCCACATCATCACCCCATAGGGGTGTATGGGCTTCCTTATTCGATGGCGATCCAATCGGCTCATCCACATGACACCGACCTAGCCAACAACCATGAGTCATATTTACTGTCACAAAGTTTTAAAAAAAATGATTTTAAATTTATTTTTTCGTATACAAGGATCACAATAGTATTCCAAAAAATTATATTATTAGTTGTCGCATTTTTATTCATCTTAAGATAATGACATGACTTTGTTGAATACCCAAATGGATTAAAACTATTTGTGCACTAGACAAATCTGACATTGCATGGATCTTAAGCAAGGGAGGGGTGATATCTATCAAAATGTTTTCATGCCTCGCTATGTGAAGGGCGAGTCACTACCCCTGGGACCCTTGCATGAAATCATCTCGTTCCATACTCCACCGATTTACACATTGATTGCACGAACAAAAAATTTCTAAATTACCGACAATTTTTGGATACGAGAATACAAAATCAAGAAACATCTGAACTCCTCGCTCATAATCTAGATTGAAAATTTATCCTCCTAACCACCTTTAATAAACCAAATTATGTTCATTTGTATTCATTATCACATGCACTAATCACGAAAAACCAGTTAATTCAGATGTCTATAATACAATAACATGCATCAGGGTTTGTATATTTATATGGAATGTATGTGTGTAATATTTGAAAATTATTGTTTTACATGATTATGAGTTAAAACTATGACAAATTAAAAATAAATTATGAAATCATAGTGCTCAACTCAACTCGAAACTAATCGAGTCAAGAAAAATACTAAGTACTATACTTGATCTTAGGGACTTGTAGTGCTTAACTATACTCCAAATTTATCGACTAGAAAATCACGAATTTGAATACTTGAGCTTATGAAATTAAATTGTAACTTAAGAGAATTGAAAATTCGAATATCAAGTTTAAGCAAGGTGTCATCAAATTAATTCAATAATTAATTTATACATCTATTGTAACACCCCGATTTGGCCCGCCTCAGCGAACCGAACTGAACTAATAAATTTCGGGTTACTAATTCATGACCCATTAACATGGAGAACTGATACAAGGACCTTACTACTTCAAGGCGTCAAAAGACAAAACCCAAGGGAATCTAAACCACAAACAATATTACAATGCATGCAAGACACCTAGGGTGCATATATAACATCTTAGATGAGTCGAATTTATAAAGGAGACTAAGTTTTTTGAGAAAATATGACAGAGTCTCCCCCATAAATAGGACTATGGGAAATTATACAACCTATGAAATTATCAATTAATCGTAGGACAATCTCAAAATCATTTTATAATATCATTTAATTTTCATAGAGCAATTTCCAAGGCGTTATGCCACATTTCCATATCATTCACATTTTATTTAGCACAAATTTCACATTCATCATAACTGTGGGCTTGCCTAGTCTTCACATGGATCCTTTCCAACAATTAAAACAATTACAGAAGCTCCTCTAAACCATGTTTCTTTTTGTTATATGTACCTACACAAGTGACATGGTTTCATGTATGTGGATTAATTAACCATCAGTTCCACAACTCACAAGTCTCAAGGCCACATGGCCACAACATCACATTATAATCCACAGTCTCCTCACATCAATAGAAATAAGTCAAATACATAACCAACAGATAACAAAGTCCCCAAAAGAGACAACACAACAATCAAAAGCCTACAACCAAACATCGGCCTAGCATCCAAAGGGTGGTTAGCACCAAGACTGCTCACCTACATAATATAAGAAAATACGTCAGTAGTGAGCGTCATTGAGTCCCAAATAACTAATAGGGAAAATCTCAATAATAAAAAATAGATAAAATAATTATCCACGTGAAACTGGAAAGAAGCAATAACTCTTCCACAACACATTGATCGCAAGTAAGTGGTCAATAGAGCATAATCATAATCACCGATAATCATATATATGAACCAAATAATAACTTACGGTAACATTCCAGTAATATGGCCAATAGGCCCTAGCTGATAATCACTGTAGTATTGTGTGGTCCAAATATGTTTGACGGGGGCAACATGCAGAAATTGCTAAAATATACACTACATACAGGTAGTAGTATGATATCATGTATATAAGACTATCACTTAGCACCACAGGTAGGTATCGACTCGGGCCCTGGTGATGTCACGCATCCCATCTATCTTGCATGCAGTCAAAATCAGAAACTGTAATACGTACATGGACATTTTATATAGCGCTAAAGTGTGACTTTGAACTAGATCTTATAATCTTTTGAAAACTAATCAAAAGATCTCACCCCTGAGGTTTTATTAATTCCATAGGTAGTGAGATCAAATAAAACGCCACTAACTATGTTCTACAATATAAATCAAATCACATGAGTCAAGCAGAAGATCAACCAAAAGGGAGTCCTAACAACCTGGAGAAGAGGTCCTCATTCTACCACGACAAAGCCAAATCTAAGCAGCCTAGAGATGCGAACAATTTCACATTCCTGGATGATGAGTGCATGTAATGCATGAACAAACCTGGATGTAGAAAGGATAAATGACATGCACCAAGAAATTAATAAACACACACTGATCTGATCTGATAACTGTGTTTGCACGTAAAATCAAATATTGTCTAATAAACTAAATAGGTTAATAAACCATATGCTGAAAGCATAAGTATGATGTTGGTGTATTAGGAACATCATCATAAGTTTGATATCCTACGTAATTGAGATGTCAAAAGATGTCAGTGTGTCAGGGGATCTGGACTCTAAACTTGAGATATCCTAATATATTAAACAGTAACGAAGTATTTGAACTGCATTGTTAAAATAATCTGATCTAGTTAGTAAATTAGTTGGTAAGTCAACTATAACAACCACCCGCCTTAGTCGGTCGGGGCTACCCATAAATATGCAAGGGCATAAAAATAAAATGCATACACATGCATCATAACATGACAAAGCAGGTAAAAATTTATGCATGAGGTATAATTGTACGAAAATAATTTGAAATAATTTAACATGAAATTTAAACATCTTAAAAAAATTATTAACCATAAAAATAAATCATGCTAGAGAAGATGATTGCATGCAAATAATGCCATCAAATAAACCAACTACGTGAAAATAAAGTCTCAGAGCCTCCAAACCATTTCACATATTCATAATTATAACTCAAAATAATATAAATAAGAAGTTCAATCGTATTTATCAATTCTTCCAACTATGGTCGATGCCATCAATCGTTAATATGAAGCTATTTACCTGAGGTCACAAAGCCATATTAGTGATAAAACCACTAAGTATTATAATTGTAAGAAAACAAGCTGATATATTTCACAAAATTATTTATCAAATCTTTAAGTGATTATGTGTAACATCCCAATTCGACCCAAAGGGACTGATCGAAATATAATATTATAATTTGGAAGCAACTCTGTTGGGCTATTGCGTACAGATTTTACGAAAGCGGATCTCAACCTTTCGTAGAGGCTTAAAACAAACACTAGGTTTGGTTTTCATAGATTACGCATAGAGTTCGTACTACAAAGTGTGGATCTTAGACTTAAAGGAATTTTATATAAACACCCCTAGCCATAACAGAGGTAGAACCTCCCTATAACTATGAGCGGTGACTTTAAAAATGTCAATGATCACTCCCAACTGTAGAAGAAGCACACCCTGCTATAGTTTTGAGGTTGCATGTTGTTGTGCACATCATATTATTACTACTTAGTTCAAGTGATTGGCTTAGATCTTCTTATTAATTACATGAAGATGATGCGAGTAGTTAAACAAAGGTCATGGTTACTTGTTCCACATATCCTACGTGAGAAATAATTAAAGCATCATAGAAATTACATAGCATCGTCAAGCATCAGGGCATCAAACCCTAATACCTAGGTTTTACGTGGATCTTCAAGTGCTGTGAACCATAAGCTCTTCCACCCACGTTACTATAACACACAAGCAGCTGTAACCAAATACATTTCGTGTACTTGATTTAACTCATCGCCATGTTCCAAGACTCTGGGCCTTATATACCTCGCAGACGATGGTTAGCGTTGCCCTAAAATAATATAACTCCATAATAAAATATAATAATATAAAGATAAAACATGCTAGCATAAAGATCATGGCATACATCCGAATCATACAAGGTTTACATAGTTAGCACATATGCTCGTCATATAGTCATCCATAAAATACATAGTCTAAAACAGACAATATCACACAAGGCCCCGGCCACCACCGCCATTGAGTTGTCTAAACCATGCACCTAGGTAGGCCAATGCCAGTGAACCTCACTTACATATAATTAAAAATCACATCAATAATCAAATAAATTTGATTACTGGTCCGAATAACTACTGGTAAAATAGTAGGTTGGCAAATGGGTATTCCATAACCCTTGGAAACTTTAGTAAACTTCAGAATTGTCTCACACTGGGCAGTAAATAAATACACTTAAATAAGTGTCGATGCGTCATGCACGGCTAATCTTCATATTTATACATACAACACTTACGCCTTCACATCCTTTATATTACACTTATCACGGTACTCAAATGGCAAAAGGAATGATTAAGTTAGTTCCACAAATTCCAAAAATGTGTTGTATTATACGTTACCCTCATACTCAACACTACCTCAAGGTTTGAAGGAGTACTAATGCAGTGCATACATCCCGTACACACTCTTAATCGTAAAAGCTGTAAACCCTCATATTTATATATATAGGCTTGGAAGAGGATTTAATACTTAGTTTTTAGATCTTATCTTACGAAAACCATCAAGGGGTCTCAACCTTGAAGTTTTATTAAACATGTGTAGAAAATACAGCTAAATGGTCTAACATCTGAGGGATCCGATAAAACGCCGCCGATGCCATCTTATGCTAAAACACGGCTAAACTCAGACAACCAGGGAGTCAAGCAGAGATCAAGTAAAGGGAGAGTCCTATGGACCTGGATGAGTAGAGCTCTGTATTCTAGTCAGTGAGCTCACCCGCAATACCTAGCACGAAGACGTGAACCAAATAAGAATCGTATCACATTGGCAGTACAAAACAAGGCAAAGCCTCCACACAAGCTCAATACTTAACATGACTCGATTATCTTAATTAGGTCCTAGATGAAGTGTTAAACCATTTTTAGGCAACTTAATTAAGGTTTTGGTTTCATGTTCACTTAGTGGGCTTTAATCAATTCTATTAATCTAATGGGCTTACCATACGATTTTTCAGACTGGCCTAAAAATGTCCAAAAGGGATGAATGTGGATGGGTTGTCCTTTAAACTCTAAGGTTCATAAGTAAATTCCACCAAGGCTGGCCGGACCAATCAAGGGGAAGAAGGCTCTTTAAGCTCAGCCCTAAGGTGTTGAACAGTGTTCCTAGGGCTGCGCACCAATTTTGTAACTATTGGTTTAAGGGCTAGAGGACTCTAAATGGGCTTGGGTCAGTAGGACTAGTTAGCTAATACACGGTGCTTAAGCCTAGTAAGATTTAGGCTAAATTTACTTTGTAAATAGTCCTGACTATATTTTACAATTTGAGTCACTGAATGGGTTGTTTCTTGAGCTATCTGGACCTTAACAAATTACAAATTCATAAATAAAATTGAGAACCTACCAAAATATCCCCAAAATTGGTCACAGTGCTACTGAGACATGAGGTAAGGTGTGTACCAAGTTCCACTAAACTCTAAAACCATTAACCTATTTTAAGATATTTTACAACTAGAGTAAAAAAACTAAGTTTTTATCCTCCATATTTACACTGTCTAGGTAGACACCTCCCAAACATACCTAAATGATTTTTTCCCATTCCAAAAATTTATATATTTTAATTATACAGTTATTAGAGCATCATATATGTTTACCAGATTTTACTAACTTAAAATTGGGGGCTTAACATATAACACAATCACAGTTCATGTTCATAGTCATAAACAACATAGGAAATATAAGGTGTACTTTTAGGTGATGTTCATGATTATTAAGTGGTTAGATTAAGATTGAAATTTTACCAAGAACTCATAAAGTCACCATGAAAAATATGGCATGCTTTACATCAACATATCCTACAAGGTCAGAGAGTAAAAATTGGAGAAAGGGGACTTATGTCACTGTAATTGTGAAAGTTACCAACTTTCCTCACTTTTTACCCTTATACATGTATATTATATATCATTTAATGGAAAATACCCAATACAAAAGTTGTGGATATACATGTTATAAGTGTAACAAAATAAGAATCGTGCAAATATAACATCAAAGTACCAAGATATGATTTTTATACCACAATAGTGCAGATAAGTGATATGTGTATTATAAAAAGCATATCTATTTTTTCACATAGACAAATAAGATACATGAGTACTTAAATGCTCATAACAGGAATATCTAAAATTTAAAAAATATCATAGAAATGAAAGCAATACAACCATACAAGAGATAAACACCAAACAATGAGCAAAAGAGGCAGCACAAGCATGACCTAATGATGGAAGCCTAGGGGAGGTCTTTTGAGGCATCCAACTTCAAAACCTACCACCATAAGAGATTAAAAATGTGGAGGAGGGTGATTGGAGCTCCAAGGAAGAATAAAAAAACCAAGGAGATGAGAAGAAGGTTGTTGGAGGTGATGAGGGAATGAGAAATGGTGAAAAGGTGATAAAAGGGATGAGTTTTATAAAGAGGTATGGGTTGAATAAGGATGTATGAGTTGGCTTAGTAATGTCATAGAGGTATGGATTGGATAAGGAGGTATGTGTTGGCTTGGTGATGTCATACCTAAAGAGGTATAAATAAGATAAAGATGTATAAGTTGGGTTAGCTAAAGAGGTATAGGTTGGGTTAGCCCAAAATCCAAAAACTTAGGGTTTTTACCCTAAAGAGATTGTGCCCACCTTGGGAATTGTACTACAAGTCCCAAATGGGTTAGGATGGTCCGAAAGGTTATCAAACACACCACAAGTACACAAAAGACACGTGAAGGACATGGTCCTAACATCTAAATATATACTATTAGATTAGACCAAACATGAAAAAGCCGGGCATGCTGCATCCAAACAGGCGTACCAAGCGCTGAAGGAGGCTAAGGCCGGGCAATTTATACCATACTATACACAAACCACGGCAAAGAAAAAATCCAATTCAGCGCTTGGTAACAACTGAACCAGCAGTAAAAATCCGATTCAGGCAACTTACAGCCTTCATGCCCACTTTGTCAAGCAAAACCCATGTTTCTCCCTATTACCACCTTGGTTAACATATCCAAAACATTCTTGTCAGTGTAGATCCTTGC
>JAURVB010002916.1:0-13092 GCA_033002965.1 Piper betle | reverse complement strand
AAGGCATTAAGTTGAGTCAAGTCTTATTTACGATATTACCATCGATCAAACCACCCAACCTTTTTCTTCCCCTCGTCCAAACCCTTGCCGTGCTGCCACCATTCTTGCCGCAGCCACCGCCGTCGTTGCCAACGTCACCCTGCTACCGATCGTCGCCACCAAGCCCTGCTCAAGGGGTTGCCATGATGCCCCAAGCGCCTGGCCGTCGCCTGGCCTCCACGACGCCGCACCTAGCGATGTGTTCATGTTGTCAATTCTGCTTCGCTGGCAACCGTCGTCCTGGCCGCCGCTACTGCTTTGACATTGTTGACCCTCCTACGGCCTTCCCAGACAAGAGCGGAGTCCATCGCTGCCTAGCCAAGTCGGATCTAGCCTCACCCACCAATCGACCGCCTATGTTTTAGCTATTTTCCAGGCGATCCGCCACTCTCATTGAGCACGTCGATGTCGTAGATTGGTCAGGCTCGTCGAGCCGATTCCAACGGGTTCTAGCGGAGGGGTTTTGCTGGCAGCACAGAGCGCAGCCACGGAGGGTTGGCGGCGGCGGAGGCACCACGACACATAGGATTTTTTTGGAAAATAAGGTAATTTCGGATTGTTCGCGGACACATTGCCCTGGGCCCGACGGACAATTCGACGTCCGAAGTCGGTCGGATAAGTTTTGTCCGACAAAATTTCGGCCAGACGCAGACAATAATTCGATCCGATGTTTGTTCAACTGACGCCCACTCCATACATGGAGATGATAGCTTCCAGTCATGTTACACCAAAGCATGAGTAATCAATGTATATGCGGGATATACAGATTTTATTTGCATGTGTTAGCCAGGATTTTTAGGGTTAGATTTAGGCAATTGTAGTTTTAGTATTCGTTTGAGCCTTTTAAGGTATCTCTTACTTACATGGATTCTTAGGGATTTTCAGACCATAGGACTGTGCCCTTTACGAGCCCAGCTTGATCGAGTCACAGTACTTTGCTACGCATTTAGTCCGAGACTTTCGAGGTCCACATTTACACTTGGCTGCTTTTGATTAACTGTCTGCGCAGATCCACCTTCAAGCCTTGAGTTAGTTTTAACCCTGGACCATTTCGATCCGAGCCGCTCGTACATATACATATACATATATATATACATATATATATACACACATATACATATACATATTGAATATATTTTCACGAGATTTTTCAATTGGAAATCATAAAAACAAGATTATGAGCTTAGTTCCTTCGTTACTCAAAAAATTTGATCCAATTAACCATTAGATCTGAATTTTTGTTTTACTCCAAATACATAAAACAATTATAGGTCTATTAGGTAATTTTTTATAGATTTTTATGTGATTTAATTATTAGCCAAACATTTAACAAAACACATAACATAGGCAGTCAACACATAACACAGTAGATGCACACAATGTTTTATTAATTTTTTTCAGGGCTTAGTTGAGGTAATTTTTGTATGGTAAATTAATGATAATAAGATCACAACAAGATTAACAGATGATCATATGATATATCATGAAATTAAAATCATATCAAGGTGTAAAAATTGGTGGAAATGGGCAATCAGGTCACTGGAACCCTGAAAGCTTTCACCATTCGTCCAATTTTGGTCCCTTTCATGATGATCCATGCCAAATCAGTTGATATGCTCAACATGTAACTTGTAGATATATGTCATGTGAAAACAAATAGACAAACGATCATACAAAATTGACATCTAAAACATGAGTTATGAATTTTATTCTCAACTATTGCAGATCTAGACACACAGATGATACAAAAATACAACTATTTATCTACGCATGAGAACGACATGAAACTACCTCTCAAAATTCTTCAAGAGGCATATATACAAGGTAAAAATGTAATAAAAATGCAAACAACAACATCCATGTACGAAACAACAACCCAAACAAGAATCATCAACCAAAACCAGGGAAAGAACATACCTTTAACGGTTCAAGGGTAGGTCACTTGGAGTTTTCCCATTCCAAGTTCTTCAACCCTTACAAGAAGAACATCTTTGAAGGCCAAGAAAGGCTAGAGAGAGCTCAAAGAGTGGAGAAGAAGGTTTGGAGAAGGAGAGGGACGTTGAGGGTGAGTGGAGTGGAAAGGTGAGGATGAGGGTGGGTTTTATAAAAAAGAGGGCGGTTGGCTTGGTGATGTTATAGTCATGGCTGCCACACCTAATGAGGTGTGTTGGGATTTAAAAATTTAAAAGAAGAAGGGGGAAATGATTTGGTGGTCTATTAAGTAATAAATAATAGAGCATAGAAAAAATTTCCAAAATAAGGCAAGTCACGGGTGTGAGGGTGCTCTAACAATGCCTTGGCATTCATAGTTTGAACTTGAGCATCAAATTCAAACTTTGTTTGGGTGTGAGGGTGCTGGCATAACATCTTTCATGTCCAGTCGTCATTTGCATCATTTTAGGTGTTTTTTTTGTCCACAGAACACACTCAAAACAAACACGATCACAACACACAAAAACTGACTAGACATGCAAGACTTGGTCCTAAGGTCTAACGAGACTCGACTTGACCAAACCAAACATAAAAAGGTCGTGCACATAGCGTTCGACGGGGCAACTCATGCATACCTACATACCATACATAAATATGTGGTAAAAGGGATGAACAAGCAACTCGATTTGTGATCATTATCGATAGAAACTAAAACCTTTAGGCAAAAAGCCAGGGTTTTACAGTTATTGGTCAAGAAATAACTAATAGCAAACTAGCATTGGAGAGAAAACTCTCCTGTTAAATGAAATCATTTATGTACTTCTACATAAAATCTCTCGTAAGGGTACTAATTAGGAGCCGTCGGCCTCGACTCGACAATGTCCTATTTTTACTCATCCCATGCCTCGACAACTTTTAAAACTATCCTTTGCGCAGGAAAATCAATTATCCTAAAGCCTTAAACATCCTCTATATCACTCCTAGCCATGAACATAGAGGTCGGCTACTCTCAGGTATGCGCCTTTAGTACCCGTTGAAACCATAAGTCTAGACATACACTACATTGCAGTACCCGTAATCCTCCACACTTCTCTAGATTTGAGGAACTCAAAGGTGAAGTTGTCAGAATCCCTCGAGAATGGAAGAGCCAGCCCACCAATCCAGAGCCCACTTTAACTGACACGTGCCCACTTGTGTAGCGTGTGAGTTGACTTTCCCTTGTCTCACATCTCACTGGAAAACTCAAAAACTACATTTACATTGGCCTTGGTAGGGATTGTAATATAGTAAGCCCGAAGGCATCGTGATCTAGATCTGAGTTTTCAAACATAAACTCGAGGGATCTCATCCTCGAGGGTTATTAATTGGGAAATTCGAGTGACTAAATGGCCCATGTGCAGTGGGATATAATAAATCCGCCACTCGACATGTCTGCTTACCTGTTAGAAAACAAGTCATCATAGAGTAGAGGAGTCAAACCATAAGCGAGTTCAAAACAGACCTGATAGAAGCTTAATTGTGTCCATGCACCTAATCAACGAGTTCGAACTCCGTACCTACACATCAAAATTAAAAGTTAACACCGGCTATGATGCATTCACACATCTTATATCACACTCACAACAAGACACTCATCACATCAAGTCACACACATCAACCCATATCAAGATTTTCTAGGCTACGTTGCATTTAATTAACAATTCAAGCTTAATTTACTTAATTAGTTCTTTAGAATTTATTTTAATTATCATGATTTTTTTACAGTAAAAATATTTATCACATCAATCAATCAAATCCTAGCATGTTATGCTAATAATTATCAATTTTAATTAATTAGGTCAGAGCCAATTATACCTTGCATCGTCGGCGATCATTGACGACTAGAGTTTGGCGTGCGGTTCAAGACTCAAATTCAGCACCCAGCGGTGTTCCGAAGTTTGATTGGGTTTGGCTGAATGAATTCGGAGAAAATCCAGTGATTTTTAGCTAATTTCAGCGAATCTAGTTTTTCGGCAGTTTTTGATGGTTTTTGGCAACTTTTCAGCGAGGTGATCGTGGCTATGGGTCGGCATTGGCTCGGTGAGCTCGACACAACTATGGTCGTGGTGAGGGTGGCAGCGGCGTTGATGGTCGCCAATCGGTCGTGGTCGGTTGGCTTGTCCGGTCAGCCCTTGGCCGGCCTTGACAATGGCCCTTGGTGTGGGGGAAAGAGTTTGGGGTTGTAGGGGAAGGCGTTGGTGGCACGGCTGCGGCGGCGGAGCGATGTGGCTGGTGGCGAAATGGCATCGGTGATCGGGGCATGATCGCATGGCATTGGGGCGTCATGGAGTGCCAGGCGGCAGCCGGGAAGGCTTGAGGGTGGCTCATCAGAGCTCTGCCTGAGGCAGCGAAGTCAATCGGCAATGCTGCAGTAGCTGGAGGAGGCATCAGTGGCAACAATTGAGGTGGCGATGGGGTGGAGAGGGAGAAAGGTCAGGGAAGGGTTTGGGATTTTGTAATGAAAAGTTGATATGACTCCGACTCGAGTTAAAAATAATAACTACATCGTAATAAATTAAAAAAATCCATAAAAATATGGAAAAATACAATAAAATATAATATATTCCATGACATCAAAATGACTTGTTTTATAGCTAATAACCCACCCAAACTACTATATAACGATATCTAATATGTTATTCGGTCTAAAAAAATTCTATGATCAAATACATTAAAAATTATATACTGTCATATATTCTGATAACTAATTTCTTATCATTTTTCTGACTTTATCATCATATACATGGGTACACTTGACCATCATCGCCCATAACGTATGGCTGGCCTCAGCTCAAAATCCAGGCCTTCCACTCAAGGGTTTTTACTATTAGTTCAGTTGTTACCTGAATTGGGTTAGTAGGGTTCAATCTTCTTGTCGTGGTTCGTATATGGTATGGTGTAAATTGCCCGGCCTTAGCCACCTTTAGCGTTCAGCACGCCTACTTTAATGCTACATGCCCGACTTTTTCATGTTTGGTCCAGTCGAGTCATATAAAGTTAGATGTTAGGTTTGTGTCCCGCGCATATCTTTTGTGTGTGTGTCATGTGTTTGATTACCTTGTGGACCGTCCTAACCCCCTTTAGTGTAAAAACCATAAGTTTTTGGGTTTTTGGTAACCCAATTCATATCTCTTTAGCTAACCCATCCCATATCTCTTTATCTAATCAAACCATGCCTCTTTAGGTATGACACCCATACCTATGACATCACCAAGCCAACACATACCTCTTTATCTAACCCATACCTAAAGGTATGACACCGATACTTATGACATCACCAAGCTAACCCATACCTCTTTATCCAACCCATACCCTTTTAGGTATGACATCCATACCTATAACATCACTAAGCCAACCACTTTTTTTTATAAAACCCATCCCTTCCCTTACCTTCTCACCGTTTCCTTCCCTCCTCACCTCAACATCCTTCTTCTCCTCTCTTTGTCCTTCTTCCTTCTTGCAGCTCCAATCACCCTCCTCCACATTTCTAACCTCCTAGGGTGGTAGATTTTGAGGTTGGATGCCTCAAAAGACATCTTCTTGGTCTTCCCTCGTTAGTTTCAGGTTTATGTTACCTCTATTGCTCATTGCTTGATGTTTATTGATTATTTTTTTGTGCTCTTTCATTTTTATGACATTTTCAGTATGTATATCTGCCAGTTAGGAGCATTTTTAGTACCCATTTATCATATTTGGGCATGTAAATAAATAGATATATATTTTATAATGCACGTACATTACTGATGTGTACTATTTTGGTATAAAAATCATATCTGGGCACTCTAATGTTAAATTTTCATTATTCTTATTTTGTTTCACTCATAACATGTATATATAAAACTTTTGTTGGGTGTTTTACCTGACATGTCCTATAATGTGTATGTATGAGGGTAAAAATTTAGGAAAGGTGGCAACTTTCACTTTTAGAGTGACATAAGCTCCCATTTCTCCAATTTTTACTCTATTACCTTGTAGGATCTGTTGATTCACAGTGTGCAATGTTGTTCATGGTTATGTTAGAAGTTCTTGGTAAAATTGTTAGCCTAATCTAACCACTAAATAATAATGAACATAACCTATAAGCAGGTCTTGTATTTCCTATGTTGTTTATGAATATGAGTTTGATCTATGATTGTGTATATGTTAAGCCACCGATTTTAAGCTAATAAAATATGGTAAATATATATGATTCTCAAATAAGTGTCTACTTAAAATATATATAAATTTGGGAATGGTTAAAAATCATCTAGGTATGTTTTGCAGGTGCTTTAATGTAAAGATTCAAGGCAAAAACCATAGTTTTTTCACTCGATTGTAATTTACTTTAAAATAGGTTAGTGGTGTTGGATTTCAATGAAACTTCGTCCAAACTTTATCCTATGTCTTAGTAGAACTGTGAACTATTTTGGGACGATTTGGGTCAGTTCCCAATTTTATTTGTGAATTTCCAATTTGTCAAGGTCCATATAGCTCCAAAAACAGCCCAACTAGTGACCCAAATTGTAAAATCCACTTCGGCCCATTTAAAAAGTAAATTGGGACCAAATAATATTGGAACTAAGATCTGTGTGTTAGCTAATAAGGCCCACTGATATAGACTCATTTTGAGTTCTCTAGCCCATGAACAAATAATTACAAAATTGGTGCACAACCTAGGAATACTATTCGAGCACCTTTAGGCCAAGCTTAATGAGCCTTGTTCCCTTTGATTTACCCATGGGGCAACCATGGTGGAATTTAACTATCAACCCTAGATTGTAAGGACCAACCCATCCAAATTTTAGCTCATTTGGACATTTTTAGTCCAGTCGAAAAATTGTCTGGTAAGCCTATTTAATTAAAACTCTAGAATTGATTAAAGCCCGCTAGTGAATATGAAACCAAAACCTTAATTAAATTACCTAATAATATTTAATACTTCACATAAGACCTAATTGAGATAATTAAGTGATATAAAGTGTTGAGCTTGTGTGGAGGCCTTGCCTCTGTTTTGCATGCCAATATGACCCCCAATTCTTATTCGGTTCCATCCCGGTGCTAGGTATCGCGAATGAGCTCACCGACTAAAATACGGAGTTCAACTCATACAAGTCCATAGGACTCTCCCTTTGCTTCATCTCTGATTGACTCCCTCCATGTCAAGTTTAACTATATTCTAGATGTAGGACAACATCGGTGGCGTTTTATCAAATCCCTCCGATGTAAGGCTATTTAGCCGTGTTTTCTACACGTGTTTAATAAAACTTCAAGGTTGAGACCCTTTGATGGTTTTCAAAAATAAGATCTAGAAACTAAGTATTAAGTCCTCTTCTAAGACTATATGTATAAATATGAGGCCTTTTGCGAGTACGAGTCTGTATGGGAGGGACTGGACCACATTAGTACTCCTTCAAATCCTGAGGTAATGAAGAGTATGAGGGTACTGTGTAACTCAATACATTTTTAAAATTTGTGGTACTAACTTAATCATTCCTTTTGCCACTTGAGTATCGTGGTGGGTGTAATATGGAGGATGTGAGGATGTAAGTGTTGTATGTATGAATATGAATATTAGTCGTGCATACACGCCAATACTCATTTAAATATGTTTGCTTACCGCCCAGTGTGAGGCAATTCTGAAGTTTTCAAGTTCCAGTGGGAACAGCCCAGTAATAAAATTTATTTGATCACTCACGTGGTTTTCTATTATATGTAGGTGAGGTTCTCTAGCGTTGGCTGGCCTAAGTGCATGGATCAAGCGGCTCGATGGTTCTAGTGGCAGGTGCCATGCATTATGTCGTTTATTTTGGACTGTGTATTTTGTGGATGACTATATGATGGGCATATACCCTAACTATGTGAACCTTATATGATTCAGATGTATGCCATGATGGTTATGTTAGCATGTTTTATCCTTATATTATTATATTCTACTGTGGAGTTATAATACTTAGGCCAAAACTAACCATCGTCTACAAAGTATATAAGACCTAAAGTCCTAGAATATGATGAAGAGCTAAGTTAGGTATACGAAATGTATTTAGCTACAACTATTTGTGTGTCAGAGTAACGTGGGTGGAGGAGCTTACAGTTCACACCAATTGATGACCCACATGATGTCTGGGTATTAGGGTTTGATGCCCTGACACTCAATGATGTCGTGTAATTTCTCTGGCGCTTTAATTATTGCTTGCGTAGGGTATGTGGAACAGGTAACCACGACCCTTATTTAAATACTTATATCATCTTCATGTTACTAATAAGAAGACCTAAACTAATCACTTAAACTAAGTAGTAAGAATATGATATACGAAACAACATGCAACTTCAAAATTGTTGAAGGGGTGTGCTTCTTTTACAGTTGAGAGGGATCATCACATTTTTAAAATCACCGCTCATAGTCATAAGGGAGGTTCTCCATCTGATACAGCTAGAGGAGTTCATATAGAATTCCTTTAAGTCTAAGATCCGCCTTTGTAGTATGAACTCTCACACATTCTATGAAAACCAAGCCTGGTATCTCTCTTAAGCCTCCATGGAGGGTTCAAATCCACTTCTATAAAGTCTGTATGTGATAGCCCGACGAGTAACTTCCAAATTACAATATCATGATTTGGTCAGTCCCTTCGGGCCAAATTGGGGTGTTATATTTGCTTAACACTCGGGTCATGAAACTAACTCAACTCGAACCGACTGGTTCGTGAATGTAAAATTTTGACTTGAATCACGGGTTTTACACGGACACAGTTGGTCACCACTGCCAACACCTTCCCCTTTGTCGATCACAACCAGCGGTAGCCCCCATCGTGCTGCTGTTGGCATTTTCTGGGAACATGCACCGCTATTTGCTAGCCCAAATTCACATCTAGCAGCCTGAGCTCAGGTCACTTGCACACCAATCCGCATGACTAGCTGTGTCCATGGTCATGTCAGCCTACCCAACCTAGTCCACCCTTCTTGTTAACCCAAACCGAGTTAACTTGGCCAGACTAAGTTCTGTCTAAGCCCATTTGACACGGTTCACCATTTTTAGCCATTTTAGGACCGTTTTCATCTGTTTCTCAACCATTTCGATAATTCAAAAACCTCTACACTAGTTTAGATGAATATTCACATTATTTAGTATATTTTGACATTATGAGTATTTTTATTTATTTATTTATTATTTATTTGTTTATATATATATATATATATTTATTTATCTATTCATTATTGTTTTTTATTGATATGTTTGTCATGTATGATGAATGTTTATGTGATTATTTATTATTATTAATAATATATTTACTTATTAATTTTCATCTTATTCATATTTATTAAATTTTATATTTATTTATTTATTTATCTAAATGTTTGTTCGCGTGTATGTTATTATTTATTTGTATTAATTTTCTATTCCTTATTAGATAGTTATACTATTATTATTCTTCGTGATTAATTAATATTAACTATTTGTTTATTTATTTATCAAATTATTATATATTTATTTATTTGATTATTTATATGTTTCCTAACATAAGTATATATGATATTTACTTGTGTTTAACCTTGTATTTATATACTATAATTATAATATTATTTTATGATTAGAGTATTATTTATTTTCATGTATATATTATTTATCTATCTATCCATAAGTTTATTTATTTATTTATTTATTTATTAGCTATTTTTTTATTATGTCTTGATTTGTGTGATGGATTTTTAGTTGTAGGTTTGTTTAGCATTGTCTTTTATTGTGATGTTATTCATGATGTGAGTAGACACCACGATCATGCATTATATAAAGTTGTGAGTAGTTTACTTAGCAGTAAGTTTCAATGTAGGTTTCGGAATCTAAGATCGCCATAGATGAGACGTTATGCTTGGAGCTCGGACCACATATCTGTTAGGACTTTTCTTAGTTTTTTTATTGTTATATTCTATCGTTGATTTGATTTCTAGATTATAAGACATGTTAAGTGACAGTTTTATCGGACGCCACTTAACACAACATTTAGACATATTTTACTTTTAGAACTAAAAACCCTCGAGGATGAGATCCCTCAAGTTGTTTTCAAACTTCGATTCACAGTAAGTTGTCTTCGATCCTATATATATAATTCCCTTCCCAGCCATATAATATAAATTTTATCGAATTTGCTTGTGAACCAAAAGATGGAGGAAATAGACTCACATGTGTTAGTCATAGGGGGCTTTAGATTAGTGAGAGGGTTGTTCCATTCCTTAGGGATTCTGACAACTTCGAATCTTGAGCTTCCTCACACCAGAGAGACGTGGATGATACAAGTACTGTTATGTACAACACATGTCTTGACGTGTGGTATCAAAGGGTACTAAAGGCAATTGCCTAAGAGTACTTGACTTTTGTGCTCTAGGCCAGGAGAAATATGGAGGATTAGAGAGGGTTTAGGATAATAATTTTCTCAAAATTGGGACTATAAAATGAGAAAAGATTGAGAGAGGCATAATGCCAGTCAGTTTAGGACGTTGTTTAGTTTGCAGGTAAATGACTCCTTAGTAGTTGCCCTTGCAAAGAGTTCAGTGAAAGTATATGTTGGATTTTATTTACATGAGAGTCATCTCTCATTTACCAGATTGATATTTGGTTATTTTCTAGATCAGTGATATTCGTTATTAACATTTTTCATATTATATATGAGGGTCGTATTTTCATGAGTTGGCTTTGGTGGGAAGACAGATAAATATTATTCACACTTGAGTTCAGCACAATTATCTTCTTTGATATTTTTACCTATACTTGATTTGTGTTTACGCATATTTAATAATGTTTTCTATTCTCGAGACTCCAAACAAGTTGTTTCGATCTATATTATTGATTGAGTTTACAAATTAATACCTTTAGGCATAACTCAACTTGAGTATAACATTTCTGATTCAGTTGTTAGATGAACTAAAGTAGGGGTGTTATACATATAATTAGTCGCCATAGCCTTTTGTTTTACACTAATATATTCTTATTTTACATGAAGCCCCATTGCCACGAGGTTAACAATAGTATAATATTATATATATATATATATATATATATATATATATATATATCACGAAAAAAGATCAAGTATCAAAGGTGTTTATATAGGATTCGTTTAATTATAAATGACAAAAAATTGACAGCTGATCTTTTCAGCTCCAACTTTTTGGTCCTTTATCCGAATTCTTGTAAGAAATTTACGTGCAGGTTGGTGAAGCGGATTTCAAAAGCAAAGACAACCATAAAAACATGAAAATATATGTGATTACAAGAGTATGATGTTCTAACTAATTTCATGTCAAAATAGAGGGAGTTATGTTGAAACTCATATTAATTAATTTAAATTCTGCATGATTATTTAATTAATTGATGCTTATGACATAAGTCTGTTGATTTCAGGTTGTCGTGATCAACACAAGCGCATTTTTCAGCTCTAATCGGACTTGAATATAAAAGGAATAACTTTTAAATTTGGTAAGTTAAAGTGGTTTTAAAACTCGGGTCTTAAAGTAGAGTCGGTTCCAAACCAACTTAATAAGAGTCAATTATATTATTTTTTTCAATTCAACAAAAAAAATTATATGAAATTAGTATGTATTATTCTTCTTGGCAGTTAAAATTAATAAATATATAGTATATTTTACTTGAAATTTTTTATTCTGCTAAGCTAAAAAATATATTATGTTTTAAGAACATTTATTACATAATTTTAGGAGTCAATTGTAAAAGTTGTCGATAAAGAGTAAAGACTCATCAAATGAAGTTTGACTAAAGAACTCATGGAAGAGAGTTGATTTAGGGGATTCTGGAGTTAAAAAGAGTTTTAAAATTGCTAATTTGTTTGTGGAAAAAATAATATTTTTTCCTATTTCACTTTCCCTCTTTTTGGCAAATTAGGTCCTATTTGGGCATTTTACTTGATCATAAATTAGATTATCAAATTGAAACTTCATAGCTAGATTTTAATAATAAGTAAAAATTTTGAATAATCACAAATAATATATATTTAACAAATGTTTTAGAACTGTGAATTTTTAACATATATTTTTAAGTAATAATACAAAAATGAAGAATAGGCACCACAAAAAAATAACTTTTTTTCCACATTTTTCTCCATATCTTTTCCACGGTATTTTTAATCGTGGAGAAACCCTATATATATTTTTCTATATGTAGAAATATTTGAAGGTGATATGTATTGATTTTCTAACTTTTCTCTACCACAAAAAATATTTATTAATCATAAAACGTGGATAAAAGTAGAATGGAGAAAAGTGAGGTGGTGAAAATTTTTAAACATTTTTTGGCATGGAGAAAATTTTAAAAATTAACATATATTTACCTTTAAAACTTTTCATATATAAAAATAAATATAAGTTTTTTCTCATCTATAAAAATTGCAGTGGGGAGATAAGGAAAAAAGTGTTGGCGTGGAGAAGATACGGAGAAAAGTACGTTTTCTTGAAATATGGAGAAAACCCGATATTTTTTTATAAGAAAGGATACAACTATATATAATTAAATATAATTTAAACAATTTTCAAATTTATTGATATAATGTCAAATGATGTATAATATTTTACACAATATCCAATGGTTTGTGAAATTTTCAATGATGGCATAAACGCCTAAGTGATACAGAATTCAAATAATAGCTCAAAAAATAAAAGAAATTGGGGGTACCGGTATATGGCTGCCCGGAGGTAGAAGCACTTTAGACCCGTGGGTAATTATTGACATTATTCAAATTTATGCACCTCATTCCATATTATGTAAAACTTTATATCCCATTCGTAATTATAAAAATAAGTGAAATAATTAATTATAAGATTTTTAGTCAATATTGAATGTAAAACCCAATGATATATATATGGATAATAATACTAATCTATTATTAAAATTTTAAAATTATCACTTGAGATATTTAATGGCAGATGATTTGATTATGCGTAATTAGATCCGTCTTGTAGTCATATTAGCTGCAACACTTTCTAGTATATTACCACCTCAAAAATAATTTTTTTCCATAAAAAAACTTTATCTGTAAAACCCCGTTCGTCTCACCCGTGAACCGACCCAGAAATGTCACCGGCGACTGAACCGTTCAC
>JAURVB010002915.1:0-42539 GCA_033002965.1 Piper betle | reverse complement strand
TTAATGGACTTGGTGATCCAAGTTCGAAGCATAGTTCTAGCAATAGCCTCAAACCTCGAACCTAACAACAAACCCGTATGACCCATATAACGCTATATAAATCATTCTTAATGATGTATGCATCACATGCTTGTAAAAATATATGACTAAAGGTAAAATAGATATAATATAATTATATGCATAAATAGAAACCTAAAAAATGGAGAACTAACATGACAAAGTGGAAACAAGAGAGGTCAACCAATGAGGGATTAAAATTTTGATCGTAGAGGACACAACAATCAAAACAATACAATATCAACACCAAATTTAGGAACCCAACATTTATGGAATACAATAGAGATGGCTCTAAAGTTTTTTAGGATAGAAGATATGAGAGTATATATAGCCGCAAGGATAAGATAGGTGAAAGGCCACAACATGTAAGTGAAAGGTCATAACTTTTTGGTGAAAGAGTATAACTAATGAGTAAATGATACAATTAAATACTAAGAGTTACAATAAGAAGGTGAAAAGTTGTAGCTCTTATGGAAAGGTTGGCACTAGTAAATGAAAAGTGTAGCTCCATAATAAGTTAGAATATAAATGAAGCACTTAAGAAGACCATAACATGAAATCATGCAAATCCAAAGACTACATAAAAAAGATAACTAGATTATTTCGATTCCAAATACATGCTCTAACTTCACCTAAAACATCAAAACACAATCTCTAATGCTTGAATGGCCATAAACTAGCCCTACACCACAGCAGAAACATGCATGCCTCCATGCTAGGACATCTTGCCAAAACCAACCATCTGGCTGAAATGTAATCTCCAAGCCATCGAACCAATCCAAACCAACCACACGAGCAATGAGCTAACAAACTAAACCAAACTAGCATGTAAATCATGAGCTGAAAGGCTCAGATTTTACAACAGCGGACACTCCATCACCTCCATCCCAGCCTGAGTGGCAGCAACGAGAGGTGGCCAGTAGCCACGGGCACAATAGGGACAACATGGCCAATAGGGCCAGAGGGGTCAATGTTAAGGCCAGGAGAGGTAGGTCGGGTTAATTGCAGTTGATGTCACATAGGTGTTGGAACAGGATATGAGGTAGGCAAGTGGAGAGGCTCAGGTTGTGAGACTAGAGCAGCAAGGCAGGATTTATGTGGCCATATCCGAGGCAGCAGTCCAGGACACCGCAGTGATCACACGTACTCTACTTATCCATCCAGCTCATGTTATTGCATTGTGAGATTTTTGTAGCATATATATGTTCATAGCCAAGATGTTTGTCAATATGATCAGTGTGACTGTAGAGGATCAAGGCTATGATTTGATTCTGTCAACTCCAAAGTGTGTGTGAGGGGTGTTGTTATTGTTATCCAGTAGTGCATCTTGTTGATGTTATATTTGGCATGGATTGGATGACTAAATGAAGAACATTGGTTGATTGCAAGAATAAGGTACAACTTCATGTGAAGCATAATGTGAAGATTACTTATTAAGGGAGAGGCAACTATTTGATTTTGTACCAACTAGCCAGCGATTGATTAATTGAAGTTGTGAGGTGTTCCTTGCCAACAGTCAGATTCAGAGTTGGCAAAGATTCTTGTGGTCAAGAAGTTTGTCAACGTATTTCTAGATGAGGTGCCCAGATTACTGCTAGCTAGGGAGGTGGAGTTTTCCATAGACTTGGCACCTAGTGCTTTGCCTATCTCTAGGGCACCGCATTGGATGGCACCACTTGAGCTTGGGAAGCTCAAGACCCAGCTAAAGGGGTTGTTAGAGCATAGATTCATCAGGTTAAGAGTCTTACCTTGGGGTATTCTTGTCCTCTTTGTCAGGTTGGACAGTAATATGAGGTTATGCATTGACTTTAAAATGTTCAACCAAGTGTACATTTGAAATATTATGCCCTAGTTCGACCCATGTATGCAGTTGACATTCACTCCAAATGGCCCCATTGTACCATGTGGTTTGCACCATCCATACCCAACCCACGTTGGTTGCAAGATTGCTGGAGGAGACATGTTGGGGGAGGGGCGGTGGGTTGCTTGTGTTGTTGCAACAAGAAGGAAAAGGAAAAAACAATAAGCAGGAAAGAAGGAAGAAGAATGGGGAGGAACCCCGTAGTTGGGCACTTAGTGCCCTTGACAACATGACAGAGAACCACAGCCGACGAGTCTTACCATCACTAGAAAACCCTGAATACGTCCCAGGCTGGAAAAGCTACAAGTACCCATCTTTCCGGTCTCCGTCTGATCAGCCTCGACTGCCTCTGGCCAAGCAACCACCACCAGTGCACTCCTCTCATATCCCTCTCAATGCCAACAACAAACTCAGGCCAATAAATCTTGCCAAAAGAGCCCATTGTTGCCGGGAAATTACCCAAAGAATTTCCACTAAAGTAGTAAGGTACAGAAGAAGAACAGACATTGGGTCTTACGTCTGGCTGACCCTAAGCTGTCTTTAGCCTCCAAAGCACCACCTCTTGATTTCTCTCACAGCCCCCGACAACCACCACTGGATAAGGCCACTATCACAGGAAAAGCACCTGAACCTGCCTGTCAGAGTTGTGAGTAACAAAAAGCTATGAACTTTCTAGCCTTATATGGTCAAACTTCCCTCTTCGTTTTCAACGAGTTCTAGCCAAGACCCTCCGTACTATGACTTCGTTGCCAGAAAACGATTAGTTCTCTTAAAGTCGCACAAAATCTCCTAGTACTAATTCTTAAGAATGGCATCATCACATAGTTCGTGTAGCTTTATTTGGAATTGTATCTAATTAGAAATAATTCATTGTCATCACACTTTATAGGTTCTTACTCGTACTTAGACTTTTATACTCACTATTATAGGGATGGATATATAAGAACTTGATAAAAATAAAATATGAAAATGAGGACAATTTTGATACACTAATATGAGTAGGAATTTAATAAAATATATATACTACAGAACTTACTAGGATTATTTGGATCTTATTTTTACGTTGGCTGGTTAGACACATAGAATTAGCTAAATAGTTTATTTGAACAAATGTAGAACTAGAACATATGGTTTTGTCCCTATCACCAGTTCTTCATCCTGGACACCAATCATTCAGATAGATGGAGGTAAGCCAATGAGTTCAGATATTAATGAACTCCTACGAAGATTTATTTATCGGAATAATACATTTATTGATCTATTAACAACAAGTAGATCCACACCAGGGGAAGTTGATACAAGAAGTCATGTATACACTTCTCAATCATTATTAGTCGTAACATCCTGAATCTACTTCACCAAAGAACCGGATCAAAACTGTTACAATTGAGTTGAGCTAAGTCTAAATTGATTAATTTGCAAGGCTAGAACAAGAAACAACCTTCATGGCATTTTGAGAAAGGAAGATACCACTAAATACACAGCCAACACACAACATGAAAGAATGAATGGATGTATGCAACAACCAAATAAGAAACTATGTGAAATGGCATGTCATTTGAACACTCAACATGCAACAAGAACCAAAATATAAATAGATACAATAAGGGAGTAAACACATTAAAATAGCAGTTGAATTGAGTTTGAATGTCTCATCGAGAGACCTAATTCCATGTCCAATTTGCTGATACATAAGCGACTGAAGGCATACACAACAATACATCAAATAAATACATATAAGCACGCCATCAAACCTAGATTAAATCACAAGAGAAACAACGATGCTCTGAGTGCAAGTGCATGTAGTAACTATCTGTCCTTCTACCAAAGCGAACCTAACACACAGGAACACAAGACATATATATATATATATATATATATATATATATATATATATATATATAATGGAAAAACTGTAACAATGAGTGTCATTGGCCAAAAAGTAGCTAATACAAACTAGCAAGTGGAATCTGACTTCCATGATGAAGGAAACTAATTGAGGAAAACTCATGGGAACACTCAAAGGGCATCTATTGAGGAGACGTCAAGTTGCAGACTAGACAACATATAAAACTGAACTAGTGTTGTGCCTCTCTCGGCAATAACTAGTCCTACTCTCGGGAAAAGTGCATATCCTAATCCCTTTCATACCTCTATATAACTCCTGGCCCAAAGGAAAAAAGCTGAGTATTCTCAGGCAATCACCTTTAGTACCCATTAATACTACAAGTCTAGACATGCATTGTATACAATAATATTTGTCTAGTCTGCACCTCTCTTGGTGTGAGGAAGCTTAAGACGTATAGATGTCATAATCCCTCAGGAATAGAATGTCCACCAATGAGAATGGAGATGGTAATCTAACAAATATTTACAGGTACTCAATGGCATCCTCATCTGAAATTTCAAAGACTCCTGCGAGTGTATTGAAAAAATCAAAATCTAGAATGACTGCCAAAGAGTATAGAGAGAGTTTGAAAGAACCAAAAGCAGCACACCTATGTCCACCAGTCAAACTTTTTAATTTTGGACCACACCAGCTATTTTCTTTTAACCATAATACTTTCAATGTTCCTCCAAATCTATACCTAGATGAGAGTCAGCATGTTTTATTAGATAACTTGTGGAATAGCAAAACTCAGACTCATAAAAATAAAGACTTACTAGCGTTGAGTAAGTATTTGGCATCCATCCAGAAAAAACCACTATCAATAAATTTCAATTATTATGTGGTTAGCCAAGGTGTCCATACAGGAGTGTTTGTACACTGGGCCTCAGTTAAAAGAACAACAGAAGGATATGACTAGCCATTATACAAAGGATTTTACACATTAGAAGAAACAATCAAACATGCAAGGAAGACAATTGGTCATGACTATGCAATAGAAGAAAGTGCTATGACTTCTCTAATGCAAGACAATCAAGTACTTGAATCTTAGATACAAGAAGAAGAATCAACTAAGGTGAAAGAAACTAACAAAAAGCTTTTGAAAAACTATAAGATAAAGAAGATGAGATATCTGAAGTAAGAGCTCAACTGAAAGCAAAGCAAGAAGAATTGGACCAAATTGCAATTCAACTTTTGGACAGCAACTTCAAAATTGAAAGGTTCAAGAAAAAGATAATCCCAAGTGTAAATAGAAGCTTTGAATGTCTTTGAGTAAGATTGAAAATGCCCTCGTTCACATGCATCATGCTACGGTCATTATTTGACGCATGCACTAAGGTCAAAATAATTATTGCTGAAAAGGCTAAGAAATCATTTATGAGAAGATGATCGAGCTCCAAAACTTCTTGTTATCTTGCCACATCAACCAATGGTACAATGGATAATAGTTACACAAGAATATTTCTATTAAAAGTAAAGACTAGCAAGTTTTCTGAAGGCCCAAATAGATACGGCTCACTGTTTGTTACCAAGGCAACAATTGATGGAGCTATATGATTATGAAATGATTGACTACATCTTCTTTCATAAGCCTGAAGACACATATTTATTTGGTGAAAAAGTTCATATATTAATTGGAAATATTAATGTGTCTATATCAGTACAAGCTCAATTTTACTTCATTCCCCCTGAAAGTCATGGATTAACTAAAGAGCCTGCTAATCATGAGATTTTCCTAGTTCCTTTACAAGTGGCAAGACATGATACAACTCCTCCATCTAATATTCAGTTTATAAATAACATAGAT
This sequence comes from Piper betle, assembly GCA_033002965.1. Classification (NCBI taxonomy): domain Eukaryota; kingdom Viridiplantae; phylum Streptophyta; class Magnoliopsida; order Piperales; family Piperaceae; genus Piper; species Piper betle. The sequence continues at coordinate 36,926 of JAURVB010002915.1, read as the reverse complement.
TTTTTTTTATTCATAGAAACTAAGAAACGAGAAAGTTCTGTAACGACCCAGCCCAAAGTGCAACGTAATGGGCTAAGTCATTTCTTTAAAATGGGTACCCCGGAAGTTAAAGATCTCTAGTCCATTCCCACTTATAAACAAGATCTTCACCCAGTAGGTATTATATGTGGAACTAAGTTGAGGGATCTCACAATCCACCCACCTTAGGAAATTTCATCCCCGAAATGCCTATACTTGGCCAGTTGCTAGCCCCAGCCCACGACCTTTCTGGCCCGTGACCGGCAGCCTAGCCAACGTCCTTAATCCAGCCCACCTTCTAACACGGAACCAGGTCGGCTCTGATACCATTTGTAACGACCCAGCCCAAAGTGCAACGTAATGGGCTAAGTCATTTCTTTAAAATGGGTACCCCAGAAGTTAAAGATCTATAGTCCATTCTCACTTATAAACAGGATCTTCTCCCAGTAGGTATTAGATGTGGGACTAAGTTGAGGGATCTCACAATCCACCCACCTTAGGAAATTTCGTCCCCGAAATGCCTATTATTGGCACGTTGCAAGCCCCAGCCCACGTCCTTTTTGGCCCGTGACCGGCAGCCTAGCCAACATATCTAGTGTTCGCCCGTTGCTAACCCCAACCCATGACCTTTTTGGGCCTGTGCCGGCAGCCTAGCCAATGTCCCTAGTCCATCCCACCATTTAACACGGAACCAGGTCAGCTCTAATACCATTTGTAACGACCCAGCCCAAAGTGCAACGTAACGGGCTACGTCATCTCTTTCAAATGGGTACCCCGGAAGTTAAAGATCACTAGTCCATTCCCACTTATAAACAGGATCTTCTCCCAGTAGGTATTAGATGTGGGACTAAGTTGAGGGATCTCACAATCCACCCACCTTAGGAAATTTCGTCCTCGAAATGCCTATTCTTGGCCCGTTGCTAGCCCCAACCCACATCCTTTCTGGCCTTTGACCGGTAGCCTAGCCAACGTTTCTAGTCTTGGCCCGTTGCTAACCCCAGCTCACGACCTTTCTGGCCCGTGACCGGCAACCTAGCCAACGTCCATAGTCCATCCCACCATCTAACACGGAACCAGGTCGGCTCTGATACCATTTGTAATGACCCAGCCCAAAGTGCAACGTAATGGGCTAAGTCATTTCTTTAAAATAGGTACCCCGGAAGTAAAAGATCTATAGTCCATTCCCACTTATAAACCAGATCTTCTCCCGGTAGGTATTAGATGTGGGACTAAGATGAGGGATCTTACAATCCACCCACCTTAGGAAATTTCGTCCCCAAAATGCCTATTCTTGGCCCGTTGCTAGCCCCAGCCCACGACCTTTCTGGCCCGTGACCTGCAGCCTAGCCAACGTTTCTAATCCAGCCCACCATCTAACACGGAACCAGGTTGGCTCTGATACCACCTGTAATGACCCGGCCCAAAGTGCAACGTAATGGGCTAAGTAATTTCTTTAAAATGGGTACCCCAGAAATTAAAGATCTATAGTCCATTCCCACATATAAACAGGATCTTCTCCCAGTAGGTATTAGATGTGGGACTAAGTTGAGGGATCTCACAATCCACCCACCTTAGGAAATTTCATCCCCGAAATGCCTATATTTGGCCCGTTGCTAGCCCCAGCCCACGACCTTTCTGGCCCGTGACCGGCAGCCTAGCCAACGTTTCTAATCCAGCCCACCATCTAACACAAAACCAGGTCGGCTCTGATACCACCTGTAATGACCCAGCCCAAAGTGCAACGTAATGGGCTAAGTCATATCTTTAAAATGGGTACCCCGGAAGTTAAAGATCTCTAGTCCATTCCCACTTATAAAGAAGATCTTCACCCAGTAGGTATTAGATGTGGAACTAAGTTGAGGGATCTCACAATCCACCCACCTTAGGAAATTTCGTCCCGAAATGCCTATACTTGGCCCGTTGCTAGCCCCAGCCCACGACCTTTCTGGCCCGTGACCGGCAGCCTAGCCAACATCCTTAATCCAGCCCACTTTCTAACACGGAACCCGGTCGGCTCTGATACCATTTGTAACGACCCAGCCCAAAGTGCAACGTAATGGGCTAAGTCATTTCTTTAAAATGGGTACCCCGGAAGTTAAAGATCTATAGTCCATTCTCACTTATAAATAGGATCTTCTCCCAGTAGGTATTAGATGTGGGACTAAGTTGAGGGATCTCACAATCCACCCACCTTAGGAAATTTCGTCCCCGAAATGCCTATTATTGGCACGTTGCTAGCCCCAGCCCACGTCCTTTTTGGCCCTTGACCGGCAGCCTAGCCAACGTTTCTAGTCTTGGCCCGTTGCTAACCCCAGCCCACGACCTTTTTGGCCCGTGACCGGCAGCTTAGCCAACGTCCCTAGTCCATCCCACCATTTAACACGGAACCAGGCCGGCTCTGATTCCATTTGTAACGATCCAGCCCAAAGTGCAACGTAACGGGCTAAGTCATCTCTTTAAAATGGGTACCCCGGAAGTTAAAGATCTCTAGTCAATTCCCACTTATAAACAGGATCTTCTCCCAGTAGGTATTAGATGTGGGACTAAGTTGAGGGATCTCACAAGTTCCAACCTCCATGGTATCACAATAACTTGATGACAGAAGGTAGAACTCCGCAAATCTGGGCCCCAAGCAACTGGAAATTGAGAACCCCCTTTGTAGGTGAAGGAAGCAAAATCAGCAGTTTGATATTATAGAAAACAATCCCAATTTCTTTTTCCATTGGTATGTCCCATGGTAGATTACAATGTAACAACCAGTGAAGAACTTGAAGAAGACAATGCAGAGAATCTCAATGATTCAAGGAGACATCCACCAAGATCAATTTTGAAGAATATAACAAAGGATAAGGTGGTTAAAGTATTTTGACATCTAGCGTCAGCGGACTTTACTTTAAATAAAAGAAAAAATAAAGTTCAAGTCCGAATATCTTTATATAACGAATGTATCGAAAATATAAGTTGTGTTCTAAACTAGTTTGAAGTCCATGTCTATATAAGGACTTAGTGTGTATGTTTGTAAGCAAGTCGTCAAGGGATGAAGTCGAAAGTCTTTGGGTAATAGCTTGAAGGAAGGTTTCAATAATCGTGAAGATCTATATCTTGTAAGTTTCTTATTTTATGTGTGTTTGAGTCAAGTTTGTATGAAAAATCCAAAAAGAGTTTGAATATAATATTGTGGTATTATACTTGTATTTGGCATATATTCTAGGAAATATTTTCTAAGTTTGAAATATTTATAACATTTAAATTAATCCTATAATTGAACACTTAACTAAATTTGGGGTTCTCGAAAAGAACGCTGAGTTCAGGACTTAGGCGTTTAGGCAGGTGGCCGTTTAGGCGTGATTGTTCGATTGAAAAATGTCATAAGAGAAGTGGATTTAGCTAGCTGTTTGATAAAAAGATTAAGGAAAACTGTTATAGGTAACTTAGACTTATGATTATTACGGTTATTGCCATAATAACCATTATTGTAATCTTGGTACTTATTTTCATTAGTATTATTGTGTGTTAGTACTTTTAAATCATAGATAAGAAAAACTAGATCTAAAACATTGCTCTGATACGAATGTTTTTAATTTTCCATCTTGTCACGATATTCTAAAGCTTTTGATATTATATGTGATTGTAATTCTACAATTCCATTTCCTATTTTCAATCCTAGGAAATTTATATAAGTTTTTCCTATTTCTATTTTTTGTTTAGATACGACAATTCCTGCAGCTTCTACTTGTTTGAATATTTTATCTAGATGTTCTAAGTGTTCTTTTATGTTATTTGATGCTACAAGTATATCATCTATGTATACTAGACAAAAATCATATTTTTTAAACAAAGAGTCCATAAATCTTTGAAATATTGCTGGAGCATTTTTTAACCCAAAAGACAATACATTCCATTCAAATAATCCTTCAGGGCAAGTAAATGTTGTCCCTTTTCTATCATCTTCTTTCATTTTTATTTCATTATATCCACTTTTTAGATCAAACTTACTAAAGACTTTCATATGTTGTATTAAGTTTAAAATAATCTCTTTATGAGGTAAGTTATAAGTATCATCATAGGTGTTATCCTTTAACCTTCTTTTCCTCTAGTAATTTCAGCATGATTTCTTACTATAAAGGTTTCATACCTACGAGGACTTACCGATCTTCTTATTCATTATAGGTCCATTAATTCTGTGATTTGTTTTTGAATTCTTTTATATCACTAGGACTATATTCTAAATTTACTGTTCTAATAATTAGATCAGGATTCTTAATTTTTAGTTTGAATTCATATTTGCATTTATTTTTGAAATGTCTTCACCTATTAGACCAATCTACTCTAGTCTTCTCATTATAGGAATATGTTTAATTTCTTCTTTAATATCTTCTCCTTTCCTATATTAAAATAAGCATGTTGGTTTAATAATTGCCAATACATATGCGCCCATTCATGGTATATGTAAGGTCAAGTCCACCAAATCTTGGCTCATTTAAAATTTGATATATATATATATATATATATATATATATATATATATAGCTAAGAAGTAAAATATATAAGTAGGCCCGAAGGCAACATAAAGTGGTGGTAAGTTTGAAAACAGTACGACGGATCTCATCGTTAAGGGTTATTAATTATGGAAATAAAATTTGTTTAGATGACCCATGTTAAGTGAGGTCTAATAAAACAGTCATTTAACACGTCATACAATTTGGAAATCAAACCACAATAAAGTAAAGTAGTAAATCTGAGAAGAGTCCTAACAAATCTGATGTCCAGCTCCAAGCGTGTCGGCATATCTATGACAAGCTTAGACTTATCCAAGAGAGTCCTAACCCCGTGCTAAGCAAAAGACCAAAAACTCTATATGATGCATGACCATGGTGTATGCTCACGTTAACATTCACAGCATCTCCAATAGTAGGCAATCCGAGGAAAATACAATAAATAACATCTGGTACACAAATCAAGAAAGACACAAGCAATAAACAATAAATAAACAAATAAAAACAAGGTGAATATGTAAAATAAAAATAAATAAAACAACAAGTACACAAGTAAACATCGAAACAATACTCGTAATACCCTAATTTGGCCCAAAGGGACGGACCGAATCATGATATTATATTTGGAAGCCACTCGTTGGGCTATCGCTTACAGACTTTACGGAAGTGGATCCCATCGTGGAGGCTTAAGACGGACACCTGGCTTGGTTTTCATAGAATGCATGCAGAGTTCATACTACAAAGGTGGACCTTAGACTTAAAGGAATCCTATATAACACCCATAGTCGTAACAGAGATAAAACCTCCCCTACAACTATGAGCGGTGACTTTAAAAATGTGATGATCATTCTCAACTATACAAGAAGCACACCCCGCTACAGTTTTAAGGTTGCAAGTTGTCACATATATCATATTCTTACTACTTAGTTCAAGATATTGACTTAGGTCTTTGTATTAGTTACATGAAGATGATGCGAGTATTTAAACAATGGATGATGGTTACCTGTTCCACATACCCTATGCGGGAAATAATTAAAGTGTCAGAGAATTACACAACATCATCGAGTATCATGATATGAAACCCTAATACCCAAACTTCATGTGGGTCTTCAAGTGGTGTGAACCGTAAGCTCCTCCACCCATGCTACTCTAGCACACAAATAGTTGCAGCCAAATACGTTTTGTGTACCTGACTTAGCTACTAGTCACATTCTAGGACTTTGGGGCTTATATACCTTGCAGACTAGTTAGGGTATATGCCCATCATATACTCATCCATAAAATATATAGTCTAAAACATACAACATAACACAGGGCCCTCGCCACCACCGCCACTTAGCCATGTGATCCATGCACCTAGGCCGACCAATGTTAGGGAACCTCACCTACATATAATAGAAAACCACATCAGTAATCAAATAAATTTGATTGCTTATTTGAATAACTACCAGTAAAATAGCAAGCTTGTAAACTTAGGAAACTTCAGAATTGCCTTATATTAGGCAATAAGGAAATATACTTAAATAAGTGTCGGCGCACATACATAGCTAATGTTTATATTCATACATACAATACTTATGCTCTCACATCCTCCATATTACACCCGCCATAGTACTCAAGTGGCAAAGGAATGGTTAAGTTAGTCCCACAAATTCTGAAAATGTGCTGCATTACACAAGTACCCTCATATTCCGCACTACCTTAGGGTTTGAAGGAGTACTAGTGTAGTTTATACATTTCGTATACACTCTTAGTCGTAAAAGCTGTAAACCCTCATATTTATACATATAAGCTTGAGAGAGGATTTAATACATAGTTTCCAAATCTTATCTTTCGAAAAATATTAAGGGGTCTTAACCTTGAGGTTTTATTAAGCATGTATAGAAAATAAGGCTAAATGACCCAACATCGGGGATCTGATAAAAGCGCAGATGCTGCTCTACGTCTAAGGCGTGGTTAAACTCAAACACGCAGGGAGTCAAACAGAGATCAAATAAAGGGAGAGACCTACAGACTTTGATGAGTAGAGCTTCGTATTCTAATCGGTGAGCTCACCCACGATACCTAGCACGAAGATGAAATCGAATAAGAATTGGGTCACATTAGTACATAAAACAAGGCAAAGTCTCCATACAAGCTCAATACTTAACATCACTTAATTATATTAATTAGGTCATAAGTGAAGTGTTAAACCTTATTATGTAACTTAATTAAAGTTTTAGTTTTATATTTACTTAGTGGGCTTTAATCAATTCTCTAGTTTGAATCGAATGGGCTATAACTTATATAATGATATGTAGGGTAGCTATAGCTTATATAATTTATATGAGCTATAACTTTTATTTAGAGTAATTTAATAGGTCACTCAAATTCACATAAAAGGATATAAAAATAATTAATTACAGTATTGATATGTTTTTGAATCAATCTAGTGCTTTTAATCGTTCCATCTTAATTATTAAAGCAATTATAATAAAAATTAGTTTCAAAATATGTTTAAATTGGAGTAGTTTTTAAAAATTTAAAAGTAGGTAATATTGATATCAATAAAACATAAAATTTTCTTGGCCCCGTCCTTATGCACTTTAAGTTATATATAAATAAGCCTTATCATGTGGGGCTCGCTAAAAAAGTTCAAATTAGAAATATAATTTATATATGATATATGAGATAAGTTAGATTAGATGTTGGTCAATCTAGCACACATATTCGGTTAGATTAGATTAGATGTTAGATTATATGATATATTCACATAACCGGGGTGCCTGTGTCAACCTAGCACACATATTCGGTTAAATTGATATTGCTCTCAACCGGGCACATATGAACCAGTGTGGTACCAAGTTCTTCTGAACAGCGGATGCACCTGCAGTCGGGTGCACACATAAGACGCACCCTACCGCTTTGTCTGTCGAAGTCGGCCCCGTGGCGTGCATTCTTGGTGGTACAGTGCTGCTGCATTTGTTCTGCTGCCTTTTGGCATTATTCTTCTCTTGCATCTTCTAGCCTCTCAACATTCTCTACATCGTCGCGAGGAGAACAGTTCGTCCTCCAGCAATTTAAAGATACTCGAAGCTACCCTTAGCGTCGTACAAAGTCGGCACAAATCATAGCCCTGCACCTGGCACCTAGCTGGTACAGTCCACAACCTCATCTTGCCTATTCTACTGTTAACTGAGAAAGCCCAAGCGATTCTTGAACCTGTCCTTTTAAGAAATACCTCCTTTAAAATTGACATACAATTTATTGCTTGCTTACCTCTTCGTAACTCCACCATATCCCAAAGTCACCAAAGCGTAAGGAAGAACATCCTCAAGGCCAACTCAAGCCGGTGCTTCTGTTTGTATACGGTCAGGATTTCTTGCCAAACGGATCACTACTAGACGGATCTTTATCTTAAGGTAACTTCAACGTCAACTGGAGGATCCCTCTCTAGCTCTACCTAATTAACTTTATCCTGACCTCATCCACATGCAGCAAATTCGATTTCCGTCAAAATGACATCCTTGGTCTTTGTTCCCTACGTGAAATTTAATGCAAAACATTATATCTCTTTACGTTTTCTAAATCAGAAAAAGGTTTAATCCTTAGACCTCGAGTCCAACCTCGATTATTGTCAATCACATAGGTGTCAAACATCGACAACCAAATGGATGATATCCATGCCATAACAAAAACCTTTTTGTCATTAAATTTCTGTAAAGATCCGGAAAAAAAATAATAATAATAACGTTCGATACGGTGGGATCGAACATGGGAACAATTTAATTTTTTCATTTAAATGGAAAAATCGTTAGTTGGTTAAATATAAATTACCCAATTACCCGATTAAAGGAATTACGGTGAAAGGGTGCTTCCACGTACCCTAACCGTCATTTTATTTCATTATAAAAGGAGAAGGGGAGGGCGACATCTACATTTTTCCTCCTCAGACAGACGCCGGATTTCCTCCTTCGCTCGGGTAATTCTTCTTTCCTTTCTTTTTCTTTTGTTGCATGCACACATATGTTGCATAAATCATAACCATGATAAACATAATAATTAAATGAGAAATCAACAAGGGAAGAAGAAAACCAGGAGGACATCCTGCTGTTTTCCAGCAACAACCACGCCATGTTTCCTTCCATGGTGCGGGGTTGACATGCTGGAGGTGGGAATTGCTCCCGACGGTGATGCTGGCCGGATGGAGTCACCTTGGAGGGCCAAAACAGACCGTCGAGGAGGCACGCAGGTCTGAAATCCGAGGGGAGAACAGGTCGGTGTCAGTGTGGTGGTGCAGCCATGCTGGTTGAGGGCGCCGCCGTGGTGGTGCTGGAGGGTCGTCATCATGGTGGTGCTAGAGGGTCGTCGTCATGGTGGTGCAAGGGGAGCCACCATGGGTCTGGTCGGGTGCTGTTTATATGGCCGACTAGGGTAGTCGCCATGGGTCATGGGCTGATTATGTGACCGACATGGAGTCACCATGGTCAGGTCGGGGTTGCTGATTGGGTGGCCAGAATGGGGTCCCCAAGGACTGGTTGAGGGTTGCCATGTGGTGGCCAAGTTGGAGACGCCATAGCAGCGAATGGAGGCCGCACTACTGGTTGGTCGCCATGCATGGTGAAAATACCGGCTTTCGATGATTGACTACAATAAAGATGGGAGCTTTAGGGTCGTTAAATAAATTGTTAAAGTAGAATGGCAACCAGGTAAATATGGGAGAACTCGATGCGGTCGAGTTAGAATATAAGGTAAATACAAAAGAATTAAGTATGGGACATGTTAATAATTAAATTATCAACTAGTTAATGGGGATTTGGATGGGGATAATTAATAATTAATTATCATTAGAATTGCTGAAAATTTAATAAGTGATGAAGACTAACATGAACTAATTACATTATTTAAAAATTGATAGTATATTAGTCATGTAGTTGCATGTAGGTTCATGCAAATAAAATTATACTAATGTATAATTTTATGCCCTCATTCAGATTAGAGTTAGCGGATCACAGTCAGACGAAATCACAAGTCAGGTACGTATAATAGGTAGAACATCGTACTTTCCTTCTTGGTAGCCTAGGTCGGCCTGAGCCCAGATTTGACCACCATGCACCGAGTGCAACCGGGGTCAAAGAATTGACTCAGTCCGACACTGGGTCGTATTATGTGCATAAATTGTGTAATGCATCGACATTGTTTTGGAGTAGTGATAGCCAGCCCCATAAAAAGGCGTACGGCCTGGGGTGAAGCAAGGCACAGCGATTCCTCCATCGCACTGGAGTGCAGTGATAGCCTCCCCATAAAAAGGCTACGGCCGGGGTGTGTGAGGCACTGACACTAGAGTTGGTAGTGAGAGCTTCCCCACAAACGGGGCGTAGCAATCACCTGAGTGCAGTGATAGCCTCCCCATAAAAAGGCTACGGCCGGGGTGTGTGAGGCACTGGCACTAGAGTTGGTAGTGAGAGCTTCCCCACAAACGGGGCGTAGCAATCACCTAGAGTGCAGTGATAGCCTCCCCATAAAAGAGGCTACGAGCCGGGGTGTGCAAGGCACTGGCACTGGAGTGCAGTGATAACCTCCCCATAAAAAGGCTACGGCCGGGGTGTGCGAGGCACTGGCACTAGAGTTGGTAGTGAGAGCTTCCCCACAAACGGGGCGTAGCAATCACCTGAGTGCAGTGATAGCTTCCCCACAAAACGGCTACGGCCGGGGTGTGCGAGGCACTGGCACTAGAGATGGTAGTGGTAGCCTCCCCACAAAAGGGCTACGGCCGGGGTGTGCGGATCACAGCGGATACCTCCTCCGCATTGTTTTGGAGTATAGCGGAATCGCTCCACCGCATATTAAAATGAACATAGGGAAATAGTGGAATGTACTTGACTTGTTTTATCTATTATACTACTTAGTGTTGTAATCACTAACGCGGAATTGCCTCCGCAGGTGTGCAGATACGAAATTAGGTGATTGACAACCAGAGCATGGAGCAAAATAAATATGGGGACTCCCTTTTTATTTATTTGAGAAATAAGTGTGGCTACTGGGAAACGGTCCAAGACTGTGGGATCTTTATATATGTGTTTGTTAGAAATGCTAGACATATTTGCTAAATTGTGAGTAACACCTAGCCAGCTAGGCCCACAATGATGTGAAAAATGGCGGGTCGTTACAGGTGGTATCAGAGCCTGGTTTCCCAAAAGCTCACATCTTATGACTCAAGTACCTTGTTGAAGAGTCCAATACTTATCTTTCTCCAATGGGGTATGTCATTAGTGAATTAGTGGACTCACTAACAAACCTAAGTAATCATTGAAAAAAAATTTAATGAACCATAACGGAATAAATTTTAGATGGCAGGCACCCGAAGGAAGTCGAGCCAAGCTGCGCAGTCGGACACGAACGTGGAGAGTGTGTTAGGCCAAATTTTGACGGCCATACAGGGACTAGCGCAGGCTTCAGATAATACCAGTTCTGTGGTTCAGAACATAGCGCAGCGATTACCGGGATTGGTAACAGGGAATGGAGCTCCAAATTCGGCTGCGGGTCCTAGTAGCGTCCCAAATGGGGATCAGGGGAGCGCCCAAGAGCGGGTAGGGATAGCTGACCCGGGCGAGCGAGGGGAACTTCCAAACCCAGTGCCACCGGTAGTCCGACAAGTGGTACTGCCAGTTGGGGATGACAGTGATCGATACACTGTAGAAAAATTCTGGAAGAACGGAGCTGAGGTATTCATTGGAGGGACTGATCCAATGAAGGCGGAGAGCTGGATGGACATTACTGAGAAAGCATTTAGAGCTCTCTCTGTGCCTCATCGCCATCAAGTGAGGTTGGCGACATGCATGCTTCAGGAGGAAGCATCTTATTGGTGGAAGTCCATGGAGAAGACTGCATTCCATCAACGGGAGATTTCGTCCATTCCTTGGGCGGAATTTGTAACAGCTTTCAATGGACAATATTTTCCTGAGTCTGTTGTCCAGAAGAAAGCACTGGAATTTGCCACTCTAACTCAGAGGGATGATTCAGTCCGAGAGTATGCAAAAAATTTCTTGCAATTGGAGAGATTTGCACCTGGGAGTCTGGCAACTGCCCGGGCCAGAGCAGACAAATTTTTCTGTGGGTTGAAGCCAGAATTGAGGAGTAGGATTGCTACGGTGCCAAGAGGCACTATAACCGAAGTGATTGAGGTAGCCACTACTCATGAGTTGGTGTACGACTATGTCCGTGCACAGAAACAGGGGAAGGCTACTATTCAACATAAGAATGCCAACCAGGGTAGTAGCAAAAACCGGTCTGCAGAACACCAGCAGCAGAACTATCAACGGAATGTCGATGGGAACCGCAAAAGGAAGTTTCAGGAGATTCCGTATCGACTATGTAAAAATTGCAACAAGATGCATTCAGGGCTATGCAGTGAGCCCCGTCGGTGCTACAACTGCTGGAAGGACGGGACACCTGCAAAATGAGTGTCGTCAGCCCCTGAAGCAACAACAGGAGCAACCTGAAAAGGAGAAGACACCAGCTCCTAATCGCTACCTAGCACCTGCAAAATCGGTGGACAAAGGGAAGGCGAAACTTTTTGCAGTCAAAATCGAGGACGCTGAGGACGATGACCACACAGTTCGAGGTAAAATTCTGATTCAAAGTGTTAGTGTGGATGTTTTATTTGACTCGGGGTGTACACATTCGTTCCTATCATCCCGATTAGTTAAGAGTTTAGGACTCCAAACGTCTACATTACCCAAGACTTATAGGGTCACTACTGCAACGGGAGACGGGGAAGTCACAACGTTAGGAGTGACTAACCTATCCTTGGATATACAAGGGAAACCCTATGTATGGAATTTCATTGTCTATGGGATAATAGGCTTTGATGTACTATTGGGAATGGACTGGTTGTCTGCACACCAGGCTTTTCTCGACTGTAAAGGGAGGAGAGTGTTGACGAAACCTTGTAATTGTGAGATGGGGGTCATTTTCCAAGGGTCATGGAATGATCCATCCTCTTGTATTGTGTCGGTTAGTGAGGCAACTGAGTGGTTTGGTGAGGGTTGTAAAGCCTTATCGGCAACTCTAGAGGAGTCTGAGTCCAAACCCAAAGAGTTGTCCATGATTCCGGTGGTAGCAGAATTTTCGGACGTATTTCCAGGTGAACTTCCAGGGTTACCTCCTAAGCGGGCGGTGGAGTTTGTCATTGACCTAGCACCTGGAGTATCACCAATTTCTAAAGCACCATACCGCATGGCTCCAGCGGAACTCAAGGAGTTAAAGAGTCAATTAGAAGAGCTGTTGCAGGCAGGCTTCATCCGACCAAGTACTTCACCCTGGGGAGCCCCTGTTCTTTTCGTAAAGAAGAAGGATGGCTCACTTCGATTGTGTATTGACTATCGCCAACTCAATCAAGTGACAGTCAAGAATCGGTACCCCTTACCGAGGATTGATGATTTATTTGATCAGTTGAAAATAGCCGGAATATTCTCAAAAATAGACTTGCGGTCCGGATATCATCAACTGCGGGTGAAGGAATCTGACATACAGAAAATGGCTTTCCGAACTTGATATGGACATTATGAGTTTCTGGTTATGCCTTTTGGTCTGACAAATGCACCAGCGGCCTTTATGTCACTTATGAACACGGTGTTCCACGAATACTTGGATAAGTTTATTATTGTGTTTGTGGATGACATTCTGGTCTATTCAAATAATGAGGAGGACCATGGGAAACACTTGTCCATTGCTCTTCAAGTTTTGAGGGAGAATCAATTGTTCGCCAAGTTATCAAAGTGTGACTTCTGGCTGGAGGAGGTGAAATTCCTCGGACATGTTGTCTCAAAGGCGGGAGTCGCAGTGGATCCATCAAAAGTGAGAGCAGTTACTGATTGGCCACAACCCAAGTCAGTCACAGATATCCGAAGTTTCCTTGGACTAGCAGGTTACTATCGGAAGTTCATTAAAGATTTCTCCTTGGTGGCATCGCCAATGACTAAGCTTACACGCAAGGGAGTCAAGTTCGAATGGAGTAACAAGTGTGAGGAGAGTTTCCAATCTTTGAAGAAGAGTTTAACTACTGCACCAGTTTTGACTATACCAAATGGCAATGAAGGATTCGTGGTCTTCAGTGATGCATCTCTAGTGGGGTTAGGATGTGTCCTTATGCAAGATGGTAAGGTGGTGGCTTACGCCTCTCGCCAATTGAAGATTCACGAGCAAAATTATGCAACCCATGACTTGGAACTGGCAGCAGTTGTGTTTGCTCTGAAAATTTGGAGACACTATTTGTACGGAGCTCAGTTCGAGGTTTTCACCGACCACCAAAGTTTGAAGTATATCTTCACCCAGAATGACCTTAACCTTCGACAGAGGCGGTGGATAGAATACTTGAAGGACTATGATTTCCAAATTTTATACCATCCGGGAAAAGCGAACGTTGTAGCCGACGCGTTGAGTCGGAAGGGCAAGGTGGACAAGGGTCAACAGCTAGCTAGACTTTGGGCTATGTCAGCTGAGGTGGTAGCTATTAACCCGGTGGAACGAATGACAGGACTACTGGCGAACCTGGTTATCTCCAATGAATTGGTGGACCGAGTTAAGCTAACACAAATGGAAGATGAGAAGCTGAATGAAATGTTGGACAAAACTCCCGACATTGTAGCAGATTCCAACAGTGTAATCAGATTTAGAGGGAGGTTGTGTGTACCCAACAATGATGCATTAAAGCGAGATATCCTGGAGGAAGCTCATCGTTCAAGGTTCTCAATACACCCTGGTGTTACAAAGATGTACCAGGACTTAAAACGAACCTACTGGTGGATTGGGATGAAGAGGGATGTGGTGGATTTTGTTTCCAAGTGTCAGACGTGCCAATTGATCAAAGCCCAACATCAACTACCCGGTGGATTATTACAATCTTTAGAGATACCTACCTGGAAATGGGAGCGTGTCACATGTGATTTTATTACTAAACTCCCAAGGACTTTGAAGAGACATGACTCTATATGGGTGGTTGTGGACCGTTTGACTAAGGCAGCTCACTTTATCCCCACAAAATCAACAAGGACGGCGGAATACTTAGCAGAACTGTACATAAATAACATTGTCAGGCTGCATGGAATTCCAAAGGAGATAGTCTCTGACAGAGATCCCCTATTCACGTCACATTTTTGGGAAGTTTTTCAAAAAGCTATGGGGACCCAAATCAAGTTAAGTACAGCATATCACCCCCAAACTGATGGTCAGAGTGAGAGGACCAATCAAACCTTGGAGGATTTGTTGAGAGCTTGCATCCTCGACTGGGGAGGAGATTGGGAGAAACACTTAGCCTTGGCTGAATTCACCTATAATAACTCTTACCAAGCCAGTATAGGAATGGCACCGTTTGAAGCTTTATACGGTAGGCCTTGTCGATCTCCATCATGCTGGTTGGAGTCTACAGAGGTGGTTATGGTCGGGCCAGAGATGGTGAGAGAAGCAGCTGAAAAAGTGCAACTCATCCAGCAAAGGCTTAAGGCAGCTCAGGATCGGCAGAAAAGTTATGCTGACACTCGAAGGAAGGACTTAGAATTCCAAGATGATGGGGTGTGAGAATTTAATGAAGGGTTGTTGAACCTAAGAAATACCAATGGATGATGGGGTGTGAGAATTTAATGAAGGGGTCGTTGAACCTAGGAAATACCAATGGATGATGGGGTATGAGAATTTAATGGAGGGAATGGTTGAAGTGTATATATATGCAGGAGGAGGGAGTATTTCATCCCTCATCTCCGTCCCAGGCGACCTCCCCATTACTGTATTAGGGTTAACGGCCACAGTCAAACGTAATCACAACTCAAGTACGTATAATAGGTATAACATCGTATTTTCCTTGTTGGTAGCCTAGGTCGGCCATAGCCCAGATTCGACTACCATGCACCGAGTGCAACCGGGGTCAATGAATTGACTCGGTCCGACACTGGGTCGTGTTATGTACGTGAATTTTGTAATGCATCGACATTGTTTTGGAGTAGTGATAGCCACCCCATAAAAAGGCTACGGCCGGGGTGAGTGAGGCACAGTGATTCCTCCATCGCACTGGAGTGCAATGATAGCCGCCCCATAAAAAGCCTACGGCCGGGGTGTGTGAGGCACTGGCACTGGAGTGCAGTGATAGCCGCCCCATAAAAAGACTATGGCCAGGGAGTGTGAGGCACTGGCACTAGAATTGGTAGTGAGAGCTTCCCCACAAATGGGGCATAGCAATCACCTGAGTGCTGTGATAGCCGCCCCACAAAAAAGGCTACGGCCGAGGTGTGCAAGGCATTGGCACTGAAGTGCAGTGATAGCCGCCCCATAAAAAGTCTACGGCCGGGGTGTGCGAGGCACTGGCACTAAAATTGGTAGTGAGAGCTTCCCACAAACGGGGCATAGCAATCACCCGAGTGCAGTGATAGCTACCCCACAAAAAGGCTACGGCCGGGGTGTGCGAGGCACTGGCACTGGAGACGGTAGTGGTAGCCTCCCCACAAAAAAGGCTACGGCCGGGGTGTGCGGATCACAGCGGATACCTCCTCCGCATTGTTTTGGAGTATAGCGGAATCGCTCCACCGCATATTAAAATAAACATAAGGAAATAGTGGAATGTACTTGTTTTGTTTTATCTATTATACTACTTAGTGTTGTAATCACTAACGCGGAATTGCCTCCGCAGGTATGCAGATACAAGATTAGGTGATTGACATCCAGAGTATGGAGCAAAATAAATATGAGGACTCCTTTTTTTATTTAATTGAGAATTAAGTGTGGCTGCTGGGAAACGGTCCAAGACTGTGGGATCTTATATATGTTTTTGTTAAATAAAAATGTTAGTCATATTTACTTAATTGTGAGTAACACCTGGCTAGCTAGGCCCAAAATGTTGTGTCAAATGGCCGGGTCGTTACAAAAACCAGGAGGACGTCCTGCTGTTTTCCAGCAGCAACCACGCCATGTTTCCTTCCATGGTGCGGAGTTGACGTGCTGGAGGTGGGAATTGCTCCCGACGGTGATGCTGGCCGGATGGAGTCACCTTGGAGGGCCAAAACAGTCCGTCGAGGAGGCACGTAGGTCTGAAATCTGAGGGGAGAACAGGTCGGTGTCGGTGTTGTGGTGCAGCCATGCTGGTCGGGGGCGCCGCCGTGGTGTTGCTAGAGGGTCTCGTCATGGTGGTGCTAGAGGGTCGTCGTCATGGTGTTGCAAGGGGACCCGCCATGGGTATGGTCGGGTGCTGCTTAATGTGGCCGACTAGGGTAGTTGCCATGGGTCATGGGCTGATTATGTGACCGAGAAGGAGTCACCATGGTCTGGTCGAGGTTGCTGATTGGGTGGCCGGAATGGGTTCGCCAAGGACTGGTTGAGGGTTGCCATGTGGTGGCCAAGTTGGAGACGCCATAGCAGCGAATGGAGGCTGCCACGTTACTTGTTGGTCGCCTTGCACGGTGAAAATACCGGCTTTCACTGGTTGACTACAATGAAGCTGGGAGCTTTGGGGTCGTTAAATGAATTGTTAAAGTAGATTGGCGACTAGGTAAATATGGGAGAACTCGATGCGGTCGAGTTAGAATATGAGGTAAATACAAAAGAATTTAGTATGGGACATGTTAATAATTAAATTATCAACTAGTTAATGGGAATTTGGATGGGGATAATTAATAATTAATTATCATCAGAATTGCTGAAAATTTAATAAGTAATGAAGACTAACATGAACTAATTACATCATTTAAAAATAGATAGTATATTAGTCATGTAGTTGCATGTAGGTTCATGCAAATAAAATTATACTAATGTATAATTTTATGCCCTCATTCAGATTAGGGTTAGCGGATCACAGTCGACGAAATCACAAGTCAGGTACGTATAATAGGTAGAACATCGTACTTTCCTTGTTGGTAGCCTAGGTCGGCCTGAGCCCAGATTCGACCACCATGCACCGAGTGCAACCGGGGTCAAAGAATTGACTCAGTCCGACATTGGGTCGTATTATGTGCGTAAATTGTGTAATGCATCGGCATTGTTTTGGAGTAGTGATAGCCACCCCATAAAAAGGCTACGGCCGGGGTGAGCGAGGCACAGTGATTCCTCCATCGCACTGGAGTGTCACAGTGATGATGCCTCCCCATAAAAAGGCTACGGCCGGGGTGTGTGAGGCACTGGCACTAGAGTTGGCAGTGAGAGCTTCCCAACAAACGGGGCGTAGCAATCACCTGAGTGCAGTGATAGCCTCCCCATAAAAAGGCTATGGCCGGGGTGTGCAAGGCACTGGCATTGGAGTGCAGTGATAACCTCCCCATAAAAAGGCTATGGCCGGGGTGTGTGAGGCACTGGCACTAGAGTTGGCAGTGAGAGCTTCCCCACAAACTGGGCGTAGCAATCACCTGAGTGCAGTGATAGCTTCCCCACAAAAAGGCTACGGCTGGGGTGTGCGAGGCACTGGCACTGGAGATGGTAGTGGTAGCCTCCCCACAAAAGGGCTATGGCCGGGGTGTGCGGATCAGAACGGATACCTCCTCCGCATTGTTTTGGAGTATAGCGGAATCGCTCCACCATATATTGAAATGAACATAGGGAAATAGTGGAATGTACTTGACTTGTTTTATTTATTATACTACTTAGTATTGTAATCACTAATGCGGAATTGCCTCCGCAGGTGTGCAGATACGAAATTAGGTGATTGACAACCAGAGCATGGAGCAAAATAAATATGGGGACTCCCTTTTTTATTTATTTGAGAAATAAGTGTGGTTACTGGGAAACAGTCCAAAACTGTAGGATCTTTATACATGTGTTTGTTAGAAATGCTAGATATATTTGCTAAATTGTGAGTAACACCTAGCCAGCTAAGCCCACAATGATGTGAAAAATAGCGGGTCATTTCAATTTCTCTATTTTTATAATTAACAAAAATCGTTGCCAGCTGTATATACATAAGAAATCAATAAAATACCCTTTTCAGTCCTTTCAATGCAATGTGCTAAAAAAAATCTAAAGTCAAAATCACCAACGTCACCCTTTTTTTACTTGTTCTAGTATCAATTGCTAGGGAATGAATAGTTAATTGTTTGCAATTAAAATCAATTGGTGGGGAATCAAAATCAATTGTTGGGGAATGAATAGTTTGGGGGATAAACATGCAATTTGTGCTGCCGTCTAATGCATATCGATATGGTTGACTAAGCTAGTGTTGTATATATGATGTAGTATAAAATTTCATTATGATTCATTAACTCACCGAGTCGACTCTACTCATGACATTTTGACTCTTATGACTCCTACTCTAATTACCAAATCAAAGGATTAAAAATTAACATTTTAAAAATCATTAAAACCTTTCATATTTTAGTGACATCAACATTGAAGATGGCGTATTTTCATGTCACATGAGATTAAATGGAAAACTTACTTTGTACGCTATGAGTACATCTCATAGTGAGCCCCACCACGGGTAATTAACTCGTCACGTAGTTCTTTAGCCTTGCTTTGAGCATTATAGTGGTGCCTTTGTTTTTTGTATGCATGCATCTTATTTGTTTAGTGATATCCATATTCAGCCTTGTATCTATCTATATCCGTTAGTCTGTGCTCATGTTACGATAATTGGAACACCCCAAATCCGGTTCACACTTGTGAACCAAACCGGCATGTTACAGGCCCCGGTTAGGTCGGCTAACCCGAACCTAACTCGTGCGGATCCAATCTCAGTATCTTAAGATGAAGATCCAACTTGCTATATGTATGTATGAATGCATAAAACCCTAACAGGATACTACATCGATAACATGCAACCAATTTTCACACCAACACACTTACAATCAAAATTAGTAAAAATTCTAAAACGAAAGGGACAAAATTTCCCCTAAAAATGCAATTAGGGGCCACCCTGTCAAAATCATATATTCAAACATATATACGCATAGCAACACTAGCATTCACACAGACTTCTAATCTACTATATTCATCATTCTCTGAACTTTGGGTCCTAACCCATCACACTTTTGCTGCGCTACTCTGATCATTTCATTTCATGTCATTGTCATGCCTCAAATATTTAATCATAACATGTTTATAAAATAACATCATAAACAAAATATTAAACATTCAATCACCCAATGTGTGTGTGCAGAAGACCTTATTGCTCTTCCGTCCTGGCCGGCACATCCATCTCGTGCTTATCACCTACATATATATAGGAAAAACATCAGTAACAAGTGTTACTGGTCCGAAAAAAATAACTATAACAAACTGGCTATAAGAGCAAACGCTCATATGAAAGAAAACAACATATACTCTACGTGAACAATCTGAAGGGCACTATTGAGGAGCCACTGGGCTGCAGACCTAGTAGCATCCCGAACTTACTGATCTGCTGCTGGTACTGTGCCACTCTCGGCACTTCTTTTTCAGTACTTCTCGTGAAACTTTATCCTAAGCCCTCTCCTTACCTCCATATTTCTCCTAGCCTTGAGCACGAAGGCCGAGTACTCTCGAGCAGTCACCTTTAGTACCCTTTGAACCACAAGTCCGGACATGCGCTGTACTAAACAGTACCCGTAAACCTTCACGTTCTCCGGGTGTGAGGAACTCAAACGTAGAGTTGTCAGGATCCCTCGGGAATGGAACATGTAAAGACCCGGGAAAAAAATAAAAAAAATTCATTAGCTGGTTAAGAATGAATTAGCCGGTTAAATTGGAAAGTATTTTCTAATCGGACAATTCTAGTTGAATCAGTCGAGTCAAACACATTAATTATCCATTTAACCATTTAAGTGGACCATACCATTTAAGAGGTTGAGTGAAAAGGTTAAGTGAACCGTGTTAATTACCCAATTACCCAGTTAAAGGAATTATGGTGAAAGGGTGCTTCCACAAACCCTAGCCGTCATTGATTCTTTATAAAAGGAGAAGGGGTCGTTGAACCTAGGAAATACCAATGGATGATGGGGTGTGAGAATTTAATGAAGGGGTCGTTGAACCTAGGAAATACCAATGGATGGTGGGGTATGAGAATTTAATGGAGGGAATGGTTGAAGTGTATATATATGCAGGAGGAGGGAGTATTTCATCCCTCATCTCCGTCCCAGGCAACCTCCCCATTACTGTGTGAGTATTTCATCCCTCATCTCCGTCCCAAGCAACCTCCCCATTACTGTATTAGGGTTCACGGGTCACAGTCAGACGTAATCACAAATCAGGTACGTATAATAGGTAGAAAATCGTATTTTCCTTTAGAAAATCGTATTTTCCTTGTTCCTTGTTGGTAGCCTAGGTCGGCCTGAGCCCAGATTCGACTACCATGCACCGAGTGCAACCGGGGTCAATGAATTGACTCAGTCTAACACTGGGTCGTGTTATGTGCGTGAATTTTGTAATGCATCGACATTGTTTTGGAGTAGTGATAGCCACCCCATAAAAAGGCTACGGCCGGGGTGAGTGAGGCATAGCGATTCCTCCATCGCACTGGAGTGCAGTGATAGCCGCCCCATAAAAAGGCTACAGCCGGGGTGTGTGAGGCACTGGCACTGGAGTGCAGTGATAGCCACCCTATAAAAAGGCTATGGCCGGGGTGTGTGAGGCACTGGCAGTAGAATTGGTAGTGAGAGCTTCCCCACAAACGGGGCATAGCAATCACCTGAGTGCAGTGATAGCTACCCCACAAAAAGGCTATGGCCGGGGCGTGCAAGGCACTGGCACTGGAGACGGTAGTGGTTGCGTCCCCACAAAAAGGCTACGGCAGGGGTGTGCGGATCACAGCGGATACCTCCTCCGCATTGTTTTGGAGTATAGCGGAATCGCTCTACCGCATATTAAAATAAACATAAGGAAATAGTGGAATGTACTTGTTTTGTTTTATCTATTATACTACTTAGTGTTGTAATCACTAAAGCGGAATTGCCTCCGCAAGTGTGCAGATACGAGATTAGGTGATTGACATCCAGAGTATGGAGCAAAATAAATATGAGGACTCCTTTTTTTATTTAATTGAGAAATAAGTGTGGCTGCTGGGAAACGGTCCAAGACTGTGGGATCTTTATATATGTTCTTATTTATAAAAAAATGTTTGACATAATTACTTTACTTTTGAGTAACACCTAACCAGTTAGGCCCACAATATCGTGAAAAATGGCGGGTCGTTACAGAACAGTCCACTGGCACTAATCCAGAGCCCGCTTTGACTGTCATGGCATCCTCTGCATGGTATGTGCAGTCGATTTCTCCATCTCTCGTCTCACTGAAAATGCAAAAACTATATATATATATATAGGCTTAGGTAGGGAGTTGTATAATAGGCCCGAAGGCAACTTTTGGTGGATCTTGTTTTCGAAATCAACCTCGAGGGGTTATTTATCTAAAAAATGTTCGGTTAAATGGCCCGAGTTAAGTGGGATCCGATAAAATGCCACTTAACCCATCCTACAGACAATAAATCAAACATAAAATAGAAAAGATTATAAAAATCAAAGAGAAGTCCTAATGGACCTGGTAGAAGCTCCAAGCGTGTCATCGCGCCTAGGCGGCGAGCTCCTACTCCGTACCTACACATCAAAACTAAATACTAACGCCCTCTAACTACATGATGCATCAAAATCAATGAGTACCACACACGACATAATAATCATCCATCATAGTCAAATAATCATAAAAGAGAATAATCCTAACTCAAACTATTCATACTATATTTTATTCTGTTTCTCTAAATTACATCATGATCACTTATCATGCTCCAACTCATTTTATCTCATTAGCTCACTTACTATTCATTTATAATTCCTCAAATCATACCATCATTACTTCATCAGTAATTAGGCATTATCATGATAAATAATCAGTCCTACCATGCTATGCTAATAATCATCAATTTAAATAATCAAATTCGAAGTAATTATACCTCACATCGTCGGCAATCGGCAACGGCTAGGGTTTCGTCGCGTGTCTTGGTGTTCGAATTCGGCGCTCCCCAGCATCCGACGTTCGATCGGGCTCGACTGGGTGAGCCCCGCCAAAAAAAGGATAAAACAGAGCAGCAGTGATGGGAGAAGAATCCGGCCGATCTGGGCGGCGCTAGCCTCCGTTTCGGTCGGTAGTGCTGAGGCGACCCCCTGATCGTGGCGGCGATAGTCGCCGGCGGCAAAATCGGCGGTGCGACCGAAGCTTGGCCGCGGCGCTAGGCACAGCAATTCTAACGTCACGGCGGCTTGGCAGCGGCCGGGGCTGGATGGGGTAGCACGACAACGTCGTGGCCGAGCTAGGGGGCGACGATCAGCGGTAGGGCGGGCGTCCACGGCAGCGGCGGTGGCATGCGCAGTGGCGGCGCGCAGCAAGGGTTTGGGAAAGAAGAAAGGAAATGTCGAGGGTGTGTGTGGTGGCAAACTCGTAAATATTACTTGAGTCGTCTCCAACTCGAGTCAAAATAATATTTAAGTCGTAAAAAAAATTCCAAAAAAATTTTGGAACAATCCCACAAAATCAAACAACATTAAAAAAAATCATAATGATATGCTCTAGAACTATCAACCCACCCAAAATGCCCGTAACGCGTCCTAACGCGATAAACGGCCTAAAACTAATTCTACGATCCATTATATATCATAAAAAAAAATGAACTGCATACTCTCATATATTCTGATAACTCATTCTTTTCTTCTGTGTTCATGACGTTATCATTATATACTTGGGTACACATGACCCTCATGGCTTATACACAAGACTGGCGTCGGCTTATTACACGCGTTCTGAAACTGACTTGACTCGAAAATAACAGTCGAACCGACCGGTTCTGAATATAAAACCCTGACTCGAATCGTGGGTTTTACAATATTAGTAATAGTGTGTAACATTAGCTTAGTGTATAGCATTTTATTTTATCGGGTGGGGACTTTTATAAAACCCAAGTCGCTTGCTCGATGGTTTTAGTATCAGTTCAATCTTGACCTGGATTTTGTCTAATGGGTCTAGCATTTGTTCTTGCCAAGGTATGTGTGTTGTATGGTATTTATTCTCCTGGCCCTAGCCTCCTTCGGTATTTGGTATACTCGCTTGAATGCTACACACCCGACCTTTCTATTTTCTGTTTATGGACTCGAATCTAGTTAGACATTATGACCAAGTCCCTTGTGATTCTAGTTTACTTGTTATGTGTTTGGCACCCTTTTGGACTATTCTAACCCCTGCGCAAGCCGTGACATACTTCCCAATGTCCCTCAACCGCCTTAGGGTGTGAACCCTAAGTGGGGAATTTGCGCTTAGTTTGTTAGGGTTTTCCCATTTAAGTATGAGTACAAAGGCATTGTGCCAGGGCCCTTGTGCCGAAAGTTGAAATTTCCCTCCCATTTTGCCCTGGATGTGAACACATTGGCTCAGCGCCCTTGTACCCAACCGTGTGACCCCTCTTGTGTACAGTTCGGTTCACATAATAGCACGTGTGCCTGGCCATGGTCCGGCTTAGTAGAGGCTAGTGTAAGGGCCCTGGGCTGGCGCCCCGGCTTAGTACAGGCTAGTGTAAGGGCCCTGGGCTGGCGCCCTTGTGCTGGAGGCAATATTATGCCTATAAATACCCCCCATTTCCCACTCTTTTCACTCTTTGGCCTCTGTCCCTCCAACCCTCCCCTGCCTCTCTTGCATTCCCACTTCTTCCTCAGCTCTTGTCAGCTTTTCCTACCCCTCTCCAAGCCATCCAAAGCTCCTAGGGTTGTAGGTCTTAGGGTAAGAAGCCCCTTTGGACTAGTAAGAGGTAAAGGTCTCACCTTTTTCCTCTTCCTGCATGATGTTCAGTTTGTTTCCTGCTGTTGTGTGGTTGTATGCATTTTTGTAGCATTTTTTTCATGGTGATCTGCATATAATGAGTAATTTAGCTTTGAAATCATGTCATTTGCATTTTTATATTAATAGTTATGATGTTATTAAGGTCTATGCGTAAAGAAATACACTATTTCAGTGGATCTATTATAACTCATGCTGTAAATACATTTGTATGATTTTTGTCTTTTCATATTCATTAGAGATAGATCTATATTTCATAAAGAATGCTTTGTTTGTTTTGGCCAGTATGATCATGTATGGTTCCCAAAATTGGTAAAAGATTTGAGCAGCCTACTTGCCATTTTCCCCAAATTTTCCTCCTTGTTTTAGGTAGTATTTTGAGGCAATCTTTTGCATGCTTTTTGTTTAGGATGTTGCCTATCTTGGGCTAATATACCTTGCTAAAATATTGTCATTAAAGGCTTGAATATGACCCCCACTTTTGTTGTGTGGTTGTTGTGTTATCTCATGCTCTAAAATTGTGCTCTTTGTTGAGCTTTCTAAAAGATTTTATAAATATTTGTAAAAATCACCTAACGACCTAATAATTATCTACAAGTTTTGGAATCATTTAGATAGTTGATTATTGCAGGTTTTAGGAGTGTACATAAATGAAGGGTAAAACCTTAATGCCCATGAAGTCTAGTTGTTTGGTGATGAAATCCTACTAAAATTTATCCAGACCTTAGGTTGTGTCGGAAGAACAACATCCTAAAATTTCTGACCCAATGGCTGGGTATATTTTCTGGTAAAAATTACCCAATCCTTGTATGCCTAGCCATCCCAAAAGGTCTTCGCCAATGTCTCCCATTTCTGAATCCACTTAGGCCCAAATACTTGAAGTTCAGATCTAAAATTTTAGAGGATTTAATCCCATGATGTTGGCTAACTTTACTTTACCGAGGCCCATTTGGAGTCTCCAAGTGTAACACCCCAATATGGCTCGAGACTGGACCAAATCATGATGGTAGACTTGATAAACTATTTTTTAGACTTACTAAAATTAGAATAATATGTGGAAGAATATCTTAACTCTCAAGGAGGCTTAAGATAAAGAACCGGGGAAAAATGTCATAGGTAAACGTGCATGCAAACCATATACTAAAGGAAGGTTTTAACACTAGACTTGTAACATGACACTCTGAGTATACAGGAGAGACACACCTCAACTATATCTAAGAGTGATGACTTAAAAAAATGTATTGAACATTCCGAATGTGTAGAAGAGGTGCACCTCGTTACAACTAAGAGTGATGTTATTCATCCATGCATGATTCATATTTTTGCTACTTAGGTTTTACGCTGTTATTTATCTTATTATTTAACCATGTCATGAAGTCAAACACTATAAGGGTCATAGTTACCTATTCCATATGCCCTTTAAAACAAGTAAGTAAACAATACAGAGCATCATTAATTGCTAAGACTTCATACTCTAATAAGTGGTTTTTACATGGACTTTTCAAAGGTAATAAATATTGGCTCCTCAAATGAATGTTTCTCTTACACATAAAATAGCTCCAATCGCAAGGTTTAGCATACCTCATAAAACTCTTCATCATGTTCTAAGACTTTGTGGCTTAAATAAACAACATGCAGAAACTTGTAGTTTTATGCCACAAAGTTTATTTAACAACTTGCAAGACAAAGTTAGTGCAATTAAGAATAGATTACGCACATATATAATTACCAATTCATAAAACTTATCAATAGGGTACGTAAAATCCGTGACTCAAGTCAGTGTTATATATTAGTGAACCTGTCACTTTAACTGTTGGGTTGAGTTGAGCTAGATTCATGACCTGTGTGTTGAGCCGAGGCCAAAGGTACGTTATGAGCGATGTTGGTCAAGTGTACCCGAGTATATAATGTTAACATCGGAAATATTTGGGAAATGAGTTATTAGATAATATGATAGCATGTTGTTATTTTTTATACATGTGATTGTAGAATTATTTTTAGGCCGAATAATGCTTTAGCATACATTATATAGTAGTTTGGGTGGATTATTAGTTATAGAACATGTAATTTTGATGTTATGAAGTGTATTATATTTTATGGTACTTTTCCATATCTTTTCTGGACTTTTTCTAAATTAATTAGGAGTTAGTTATTATTTTTCAATCGAGTAAGAGTCGAGTCAACTTTTATTCATGAAATTGATACCCAAACCCTCCCATGACACTTCCCCTTCCTCACTCCATTGCCGCCCCCATTCAAGCTGCTGGCGCCTCCTCTGGTGTAACGACCTAGCCCAAAGTGTAACGTAATGGGCATAAGTCATTTCTTTGAAAATGGTTAACTAAGTTAAAGACTATAGTCCATTCCCACTTATAAACATGATCTTATCCCAGTAGGTATTAGATGCGGGAATAAGTTGAGGGATCTCACAATCCACCCACCTTAGGAAATTTCATCTCTCAAATTCCTACACTTGGCTCGTTGCTAGCCATAGCCCACGACTGGTAGCCTAGCCAAATTCTGTAGTCTAGCCCACTATCTAACACGGAACTAGGTTGCTTTGATACCATTTGTAACGGGGTGCAACTTAATGGACCTAAGTTATTTTTAAAAAATGGTTAACCAAGTTAAAGATCTATAGTCCACTCCCACTTACAAACATGGTCTTATCCCAGTAGGTATTAGATATGGGACTAAATTGAGGGATCACACATTTGGTCATCTTGCCACCACCAATCGACACCACTGACCTCCGTCGGGCCGTCACTAAGCCTTTGCCCCACGTTTTGGCCGTCGCCTAACCTCCATGACACCACAACGCCGTTCCCTAGTGTTGTGCACCTTGACGCCGGGCCTTAGCACTGCGCACCTCGAAGCCGAATCCACCACCGGCCACGCCGCTGTGCCACAGTCGTGCCACCATCATCGCCTCCTTTGACCCTAGAAGCCTTCCCCTTCCCCCTCCCCAACCCCAATGAGCTAAGGGCATATCAAACAAGCCGATTGACCAGGCTAACTCATAGCCGCTAACGGCAATCATCACCGCCGTTGCCGCCAACGATCATCACTGCCACTACCACTCTCACCACCACCATAATCAGGTCGAGCTCACTGAGCCGGTGTCAATCCACAGCCCTGATCACTTCACCGAAAAAGTCACCGGAAAATAGCCAGAAAGCCACCGAAAAGTGCCAAAAAATCGCTGAAAAATTGTATTTACTGAAATTTGCTGGATTTTCGCTGACTTTATCTGGCTAAACCTGATCAAACTTTGGAAGCTACCAGGTGCCAAATTAGAGTCTCGAACTAGGCGACAAACCCTATTTTTCACTAATCACTAATGGTGCGAGGTATAATTAGCTCCGATGTAAATAATTAAAATTTATAATTATTAGCACAACGTGGTAGGATTCGATTGATTAATGAGATATAATATTTGATTGTAAATAAAAATGAATTTGTGTGATTCAAATTGTATTAAAATAAATACTAAGAAACTAATTAAATAAATTAAGTATGAATTGTTAATCAAATGCAATGTAGCCTAGAAAATCTTGATATGGATTGATGTGTGTGCATTGATTTGAGTGTGATATAGGATTTGTGAATGTATCATAACTATGTTACCTTTTACTTTTGATGTATAAGTACGGTGTAGAATCTCGCCGCCTAGATGCATGGACATGAATGGTGTAAAACCCACGATTTGAGGACGGTCGGTTTGACTGGTAGTTTCTAGTTGAGTTAGTTTCAAAACACATGTACTAAGCTGATGCCAGTCCCATGTATGAGCCATGAGGGTCATGCGTACCCAAGTATATGATGATAACGTCATGAATACAGCAAAAAAGAATGAGTTATTAGAATATATGAGAGTATGCCAGTTATTTTTTATTTTTATATATAGTGGATCGCAAAATTAGTTTTAGGTCATTTACCACGTCACGACGCATTATAGGGTAGTTTGGGTGGGCTAATAGTTATAGAGCATGTCATTATGATGTTGTGATGTTTGTTTTATTTTATAGGATTTCCCCCCCAATTTTATGGATTTTTTAAGTATTTTCTATGACTTAGTTATTATTCTTGGCTCGAGCCAGACTCAAGGCAAGTCTTATTTACGATATTGCCACCTACCACCCCCGGCCATTTTTCTCTTCCCTGTCCAAACCCTAGCCGCATCGTGCTGCCCCTTTTCCTTGTCATCACCTCCGCCACCACGTCGGCGTGTCGCTGATCGTCACCGCTAGGCTCCTGCAACGGCATTGCCGTGCCTCCCCAACCACCGTCTGGCCGTCGTGATGCTGGAATCATTGCCCCCAACGACACGCTCACGTCGTCAATTCCGCTGCTGGCGACCATCGCTGCCACGATCGGGAGTTTGCCTCGACACCCTCGACCACCCAGCAACCTTCCCCGACCGGAGCAGCGCCCATCACCACCCAGGCCGGCTGGATCTAGTCACCCACCATCGCCATCATTCTGTTTCAGCCATTTTCCTGTGAGCTGCGGCCTCCACCGACCAAGTTGACGTCGTAGACGTGTCGGGCTCGTTGAGCCGGTTCCAACGGTACCCAATACTCCTGCCATTCATCCAATAGACACCGCCGGCGACTACCGCTGGAAGCTGCCTGAAAACCACTGGGAACAGCCAGAAAACTGCTGGAACACGCCAGAAAATCGAATTCGCCGGATCTTCCACGGGGCTCATCTAGTCGAACCCGATTGAACTTTGGACACCGACAAGCGCCGAATTCGAGCTCCAAGACACATGACGAAACCCTAGCCGTTGCTGATTGTCGACAACAAGAGGTATATTTACCTCCAAGTTAATGATTTAAATTGATGATTGTTAGCACAATATGCTAGGATTGATTAATTATCATGATAAATGTTTGACTATGGATGAAATGATAAGTTGCATGATTTGATTAACAGTGAATGAATAGTAAGAAATCTAATGAGATAAATTGAGTATCGGTATGATAATTGACCACGACGCAACTTAGAAAAACATGATAAAATTTGTATGAATAGGATGAGTTAGAATTATTTTCACATTTATGATTATTTGATTGTTGATGGATGTTGTTTGCATTGTGAGTGTAATGATCATGTCGAGTTGATGCATCATTTAGATAGTGGGCGTTAGTTTCTAGATTTGATGTGTAGGTACGGAGTAGGAGCTCGCCGCCTAGGTTCGATGACACGCTTGGAGCTTCTACCAGGTTTGTTTAGGACTCGTCTCTATTTTTATGCTCTATCTATTGTGTGTTTGTTTTAATGCTTGCAGGACGGGTTATGTGGCATTTTATCGGATTCCACTTAACTCGGGCCATTTAGCCGAACAATTTTCCGGATTAATAAACCCTCAAGGATGAGATCCCTCGAAGATGATTTTGAAAACAAGATCTACCACAAGTTGCCTTTAGGCCAATTATATGAATCCCTTCCCAGGCTTATATATATAATTTCATCGAGTTTTCAGTGAGACGAGAGATAGAGAAACGACTGCACGTACCATGAGCGGATGCTGTGCCAGTCAAAACGGGTTTTGGATTAGTGAGCGGACTTGTAAAACCCTGAAAAAAATAATTAGGTTATGTTATTTAGGGTTTTGTAAATCTTAAAACGAACAGTAAAAATTATTTAACTTAAATTAATTCTTGAAAAAAATTAATATTATAAATTATCAATTTTTACCTTTAGCATATCGATATAATGATATTTATAATATTTTTAGGATTTAACATCCATTCGTATTAACTTAATAATTACTTTTTGACTTTTCGTTTTCACACAAATAACTTTATGAATTCCACACATATTTATAAAATTTAATGTAGTGACATCTTGATTTCTACATATATTCTTCTATATAAAGGAGAGTTCTGTTATTAAATGAAACATCCTCTAGATAGTTTGTGAGCACATTTGACTCACAAAGGGAAGGCTTTACGATCGTGTGTCATAGTTGTGGGTTCCTCATCACAATATCAGGTTCGTATAATTACTTGAAATGTTATATATTTAGAATTGGGAGTCTTGGTCAGACTGAGTCCACATTCGATCACCATGCGCCAAATGCAACCGGGGTCAAAGAATTGACTTAGTCCGACACTGGGCAGCACCCTTAAATAAAATTACTATGTGGGAGCCTTGGTCGACTTGAGTTTTCGACCACCATGCGCCGAGCGCAACCGGAGTCAATGAATTGACTTAGTCCGACATAGGGCAGCACTCCCTGAAAGATTAAATACCTGCCCCCATGCTGATAGGGGTGAGAGGGCGCGGTGGCACAAGACGGCTCATTATGCACTTGTGATGCCGAGAGGGTGAGTCAATGGCAAATATTTGTAACTACTGGTCGAGGGCCACGTAGCATGTGTGTGCAGCATACATGGGATTGTAGCTAGGTTGGTGGCCACCCTTTAAGCATATTAAGAGCTCAGCATATTCAGATGTTGTAGAATATATTAATTATTTCTTATAATTATCCAAGTTAGTGTTTTTATCACTAACGCGGTATTGCCTCCGCAGGTATGAGCATGGAAGGATGGGTAGAGTTGGGACATCCGGAGGACTCTATTAATGGATTATTCTTTTCTTGAAATTGTTTCCATGGGAGTGGGATTTTGGTTCGGTTTATGGGGCTTATATTATTTCGAACAATTATATATTGAATTTATTTGTTAGATTTAGTAAAAATCTTGAAAAATGATAGAAAATTAATTTATGAAACATTTAGTTTTATATAGTAACGCTTGGCTCGTGGCTCGGAACGGGCGGGTCGTTACAGGTGGTATCAGAGCTATGTTTCCCATGGAACCATGCAAATCAATCATTACCTAGTTGAAAGTCTAAGAGTCCACTGTCCCAAAGGTAAAATTTCTTTTATATACGAATTGATCATTCTTTTATAGAATTAATTTTCATTATTTTAGATGGTAAATAATTATGGGTGTGCCACTTATGTGTCATTAGGGGTGCTAATTGAGCGAGCTAGCCGAGCTCAATATGTGTTCGAGCTCGGCTCGAATAGTTCGAAAGTCGTTCGAACTCGACTCGAGATCGAACGGGTTTTGGACATACATGCTCGAGTTCGACTCGAATATCTTTTATGTGTTCGAGCTTGACTCGAGCTTGAATATACTTAAATTGCTTAATTTTTATGAGATCGTTCGCCAGCTCGGTCGTTAGCTCGAAACCAGCTCGATTAAAAGTCAAAAGTACTTCACTTAAAAAAATGAAGCCAATGTGGTTTGAACCCACAACCTTGTGGTCATCAAGGTGAATACTTACCATCTCAACTATCTTGCTTCTTTGTTATTATATTGCATATATATATATATAATATAATATAATATAAAGACTATATTATTATATTATTTTATCAAGTCGAGTTCGAGTCGAGCTATGAGTCGATTATATTATTTTATCGAGTCGAGTTCGAGTCGAGCTACGAGTCGAGTTCGAGTCGATTTCGAGTTATAACCGAGTCGAGTCGAGTCAAACACGACCTTGCTCAAGCTCGGCTCGTAAGATTCGAGTTCGAGTCGAGCATTTAAATGTCGAGTTTCAAGTCGAATCAAGCTGAGCCGAACGCTAAATGCTCACGAGCTGGCTCGCTCAATTAGCAACCCTATGTGTCATGCTAGGTGCACGTGACGCTTAAGCCAATGAGTGTATATGGGACGCCTTTACAATTAGAGGTGTTATCTAGGTAGTATGGGTGGTATGGGACACCTATGCTATATGGATAACCGTGTCATGGGACACTGTGCCCCACATTAGCTATGCATATGAGTGGCAATGCTTAAATCAAGAAAAAAAAGGAAAAACACAATTTTTCTCCTCATGATCATATTATATTTTTGAGGATAAAAATTCCTACACTAGGAAAATTCTAAAACCCTAATTTTTTGCCTTATTATATTTTGGAAGACGAAAATTACCAAGCTAGGGGACTGTAAAACCCTAAAAAAAATAATTAGGTTATTTTATTTATAGTTTTGTAAATCTTAGAACGAACCATAAATATTATTCAATTAAATAAATTCTTGAAAAAAATTAATACTATAAATTATTGATTTTAACCTTTAATATATCGGTATAATGATATTTATAATATTTTTAGGATTTAACATTCATTCGTATTAACTTAATAATTACTTTTTTGACTTTACGTTTTCATAGAAATAACTTTTTGAATTCTACGTATATTTATAAAATTTAACGTAGTGATTTCTTGAATTCTACACATAGTCTTCTATATAAAGGACAGTTTTGTTGTTAAATGAAACATCCTCTCGATAGTTTGTGAGCACATTTGACTCACAAAGGGAAGGCTTTAACATCGCGTGTCATAGTTGCGGGTTCCTCATCACAATATCAAGTTCGTATAATTACTTGAAATATTATATATTTCGATTTGGGAATCTTGGTTGGATTGAGTCTACATTCGATCACCATGCGCCGAGTGCAACCGGGGTCAAAGAATTAACTCAGTCTGACACAAGGCAGCACCCTTAAAAAAAATTACTATGTGGGAGTCTTGGTCGACTTGAGTTTTCGACCACTATGCGCCGAGCGCAACCGGGGTCAATGAATTGACTCAGTCCGACATAGGGTAGCACTCCCTGATAGATTAAATACCTGCCCCCATTGCTGATAGGGGTGACAGGGCGCAGTGGCACAAGATGGCTCATTATGCACTTGGGATATCGAGAGGGTGAGTCAATGGCAAATATCGGTAACTACAGGTCGAGGGCCACGTAGCATGTGTATGCAGCATACACGAGATTGTAGCTAGGTTGGTGGCCACCCTTTCAGCATATTAAGAGCTCAACAGAGGCTCATATTCACTAAAAGATGTAATCCAGATGTTGTGGAATATATTAATTATTTCTTGTAATTATACGACTTAGTGTTTTCATCATTAACGCGGAATTGCCTCCGCAGGTATGAGCATGGAAGGATAGGTAGAGTCGGGAGAGCCGGAGGACTCTATTATTGGACTATTCTTTTCTCAAGATTGTTTGCATGGCAGTGGGATTTTGGTTCTGTTAATGGGGCTTAGATTATTCCAAGCATTTATTATAATTAACTTTTATGTCAAGAGTTTATTTAAAATATTTAAAATTAATAAAAAATTAATTTATGAGACCTTAGTTTCATATAGTAACACTTGGCTCGTGGCTTGGAACGGGCGGGTCGTTATAGGACTGTTCCATTCCTGAGGGATCCTAACAACTCCACATTTGAGTTCCTCACACTCAGAGAAGGTGGTGGTTTACGAGTACTGTTAAGTACAGCACATGTCCAGACTTGTGGTGCTAAAGACGACTGCCTGAGAGTACTCGGCATTCGTGCTCAAGGATAGGAGAATTATGGAGGAAAGGAGAGGGCTTAGGATATACATATGGACCAGCAAAATGAAATGAGAGAAATGCCAAGAGAGGCATCAGCAAAGTAGACAGTTCGGTATGCTACTGGGTTTGCAGCCTAGTGGCTCCTCAGTAGGTGCCCGTCAGAGTGTTCATGAGGAGTATACGAATGTTTTCTTTCATATGAGAGTTTCCTCTCATAGGCATTTTGTTATAGTTATATTTTGGACCAGTAATGCTTGTTACTGACGTGTTTTTATACTATATGTAGGTGATAATCACGAGTTGGATGTGCTAGCCTGGATGGAGGAGCATTGATGTCTCTTGTACACACGTCAGTCGATAGAGTGGTTAATATTTTGCTTATGATGTTATTACGTTGAGAATGATATGATTAAATGCTAAGACATGACGATATGTTGTGAATAAATGCTAAGACATTATGACCTGAGGTGAGATGCGAACAGATTGCGCAACGAAAGTGTGGTGGGTTAGGACCCATGTTTCAGAATGTGTTTACAGCAAATTAGATTCTGTGTGAATAAAGTCGCTTGATATATAGATATATATTTACATATGTTTGTATATATTATTTTGACAGGGTGGCCCCTAATTGAACTTTTAGGGGAGGCTCTGTCTGTTGTATTTCAGAATTTTTATTGCTTTTGATCGTAATTATATTGGTGTGTGAATTAGTTTGAATGTCATCCATGTAGTATCATGTTAGAATTTTGTGCATTTATCCATGCATGACGAGTCATATCTTCATCTTAAGACACCGAGATTGGATCCGCATGAGTTGGGTTCAGGTTAGCCGACCTAACCGGGGCCTGTAACATGCCAGTTCGGTTCATGAGGGTGAACCGGATATGGGGTGTTACAAATGGAGCTTCTTCCCAGTTCGTTTAGGACTCGCTTCTTGTTTGACTTCTATCGTGATATATTTTAACATGTAAGTGGATGTGTCGAGTGGTGGACTTATCGTATTCCACTTCACACGGGCCATTTAGTCGAACGAATTTCTGGACTAATAGATGCAATCCCTTGAGTTTGATTTTGAAAATAAGATCCACTGTAAGTTGCCTTCAAGCCTAGAGAGATGTGAGCGAAGGGAAAGTCAACTCACGTGAACCGCGAGCGGGCACGTGCCAGTCAAAGAAGGCTTTGGATTGGTGAGCGGTTCCCCAGGGATCCTGACAACTCTACCTTTGAGTTCCTCAAACCTGGAGAAGTGTGGAGAATTATAGGTACTGTAATGCAGTGCTTGTTTAAACTTGTGGATTCAAAGGGTACTGAAGGCGTCTACCCGAGAGTACTCGGCCTCTATTCTTAGGGCTAGGAATGATATAGAGGATGTGGAGGGCTGTAGAATAAATGATTTTCCCATGCAAGGGATAGTTTTACAATTTGCCGAGGCATGTAACAAGTCAGAGTGGGACGCCGTTATGAGACATTCTATAAAAAAGTATATAAATGATTTCATTTAACAAGAGAGTCAACTCTCCTATGCCAGTTAGATTATTAGTTATTTTTGGACTAGTAATACGCATTACTGATGTTTTTGTATTAATATGTAGGTGAAAATCTAGATGATTGAGTGTTGTCGTGACTGTGGAGGGGAGCAGCTATGTGGTGTGATGCACTATTGTGAATAGTTGTGAATTAAATGCTGAAATGTTTTATTGTAGGATTGTTATGAGAAAACCCTAAAATGTTTTACACATGTTATAATTGCAATGGAGTCCACACTCGGCTTAGAAGATGGAATATGATGATAATGGAAATGTTGTGAGAAGAACGTAATGTTTTTTCTATGTTTTCTATTTATGTTGTTATCCATATATAATGTTTAATATTAACAGGGTGGTCCCTATTGCAATTTTATGGTAGCTTGTCCATTTTGTTTTAAAAATAGTAATTTTTTGAACTTTTCACGTGTTTGTTTTGTTTTGAATATAATTGCATATCATAGCATTTATTTAGAACAACATTAGAACCTAATGCATCCCATCCGTGCATTGTATGTTTGCATCACCATCTTGAGACAGTCGAGGTTAGATTAGGGTCGGCTTAACCAAATCAAGTAGATTAACAGATGGTTTGGTCGCCAGTAGCATTTCTGATTTGGTTAGCGGGTGGACCAAATTGGGGTGATATATGTAGGGGCCAAGCCCACATAAGAGTATTTCACATGCGATTCAATTACATAAGTCTAGGGGACATAAATTACATAATAAGATCATAAAATGTAGCATTAACTTTAAACACATAAGAAGCATCCTATCGCAACATTCCCCCCCCCCCCTTGAGCCCACTGATCTGTCCACCTTCGCTGGCCAATTACAAGTGCAATACTTATATATAAATAAGAAAAGATGTAAGTAATCTAAAGATCATTGAGTCTGAAGTTAATGTAGGGAATATATCAAGTTGGCAGATGAATCTCTTAACATCCACGGTACTTGTTTGAAACTTCACTAATTTCCACACAGGGCTATAATCACAAACATAAAGAGGCAATCTAACGCTGCTTAAACATAAGCTATCATACAAAAAAGAAGAGCATACTTCACCCATCGTATAACACTCACCATAGTACTCGGATGGAAAGGAACCATTTCTTAGTGCCGCCATTTCACAAATGCGCTATAGTATGCAATTTCCCCATAAC
Organism: Piper betle; assembly: GCA_033002965.1. Taxonomy (NCBI): domain Eukaryota; kingdom Viridiplantae; phylum Streptophyta; class Magnoliopsida; order Piperales; family Piperaceae; genus Piper; species Piper betle. The sequence continues at coordinate 612 of JAURVB010002915.1, read as the reverse complement.
CATACTGCTCGGGATTGAGGGAATACTAGCATGGCCTACATATCTCCATACATCCCACTATGTTTCTCATTTAAAAAATCTTTATTTAAAAACATACTTATATATATAAATCATAGGTAGGCGATTCATAATATAGCCTTCTTGATCTTAGCATTTGAAAACACATCAAGGGATTTCAACCTTGATGTTTTATTAATCTCTTGAAAATCTCGACTAAATGGCCCGACCTTAATGGGGTTTGTTAAAGCACCACTACTACCATCCTATCATGAAAATTCTATTAATCTCACCCACAGAGTTAAACATAAAGTCGAGCATAGGGATAACTATAGACCTGGTGAGTATAGCTCCTCGTTCTATTAAGACTAGAGTCAAACTATGCAAATACACAAGGACTAAGCCTCACTCACATGTACATACTCTCACTATCATACAAATCATACATAATATGTAACGACCCGCCATTTGTCACAATATTGTGGGCCTAGCTGTCAAGGTGTTACTCAAAATTTAAGCAAATATGTCCAAAATTTTTGTAAAAAAAAAACATATATAAAGATCCCACAGTCTTGGACCGTTTCCCAGTAGCCACACTTATTTCTCAAATAGTAA